>RCUC01077018.1:0-10202 GCA_003697995.1 Taxidea taxus jeffersonii
CCCCCCGACCCCAAGTTGCTTACAGACAGGGTCACTGAGGCCACCAACCACAGGCTGGGTCCCGGGGAATCCACTTCAAATGCAGGCAGCGGCAGGGCCCCTCCTGTGGCTCTCCAGGCCCCAGAGGTCTGGTCTCAGCTATGCTCTCAAGTGTCTCTGCTACTGGGCCTCCTTTGCTACCACCAGCCTTGAACAAGGTCCCCAGGGGCAGCCATCCAGGTGCCATCTGTGGAACTTGACTGCATCCTGACTCCTGAATTGTGCCATTGCAGCCTGCCTGCTTCTCCAGTTCTGTCCGGCTCAGTGGCCATCCTGCTGCCCTTTGACCAGTGACCAAAGCCTTGTCACCTGGCTTACCATTACGGACATCCTTAGGCTGCAGAGAGGCCCAGTCGTGGCGCCATGTATGGGAAGCAGACAGCTCTCCGAAGAGGACCGATGCTGGGAGACATCGGAGGGGCTGCACTGTTGCACCAGCATCGTGCAGGAAAGGGGTGGGGAGTGGGAGACAGGAGGGACCAACAGCCCTGCTCAGGGCTGGCTTCCGGCTCCTGTGTGGAGATGACTGTGAGAGGGTCTTTTTTGGATGCTGAAGTAGCATAAGGTGAGTGTGACTTTCCTTTACCAGCTCTTTAGCACACTTAAACCGCTGTCATTTGTGCCTCGTGGAGTCTCTGCGGCGGCTAGTCATTTCATAGGTACCCTGGATGCTCACTCATGCCCTGTCAGAGCGATCCTGTTGGCAGAAATGGCCAGCTCACCTCCAAGGGGGTGAGTTCCCCACCAGAGCATGGAGCTGTCGCTGGGACTGGCTGACCCAGGGAGGCTGTTTCCACCAGCACCCCTGCCTTTAGATAGCACTCCACAAGGACCCCGCGATGCACTGCCGCGAGTAGGGATGTGAGTGGAACCCATGAATGTCGTGGCTGAGCCAAAGCATTGAAAAGTCTTTGCACGAGTCGGCTGAGGGGAGAAACCTGTGAGGACATGGAGCAGGCAGAGCCCTGAGCGCGAAGGAGCCGGGAGCCCCACGTGAGCAAGTGACAGGTGCCTGATGGGAACCACCAGACCTGGGCTGGGATGTGCGTGGAGAATACCTGTTCACTGTGTGAAGCCCCAGGGGACTCATGGGCATTTAGGGCTTCACTAGTACAACAGCTAGTACTACTACAACTAACACACATTGGTTTCGACAACCCAAAGCCTTTTCGGTCCTAGCTGAGCATTAAGTGTCAGTCCTTGTTTCTTCTCCCTCCTCTCTGCCTTTAGGCGCAGCGGCCGCTAAGTGGCAAGCTTTGTGGAGGGAGTGATATGAGAGGACAAACGGAGTCATAGGTGGGTGGGTTAGGGCTGTTATTGAGGGAATTTCTTCTCTGGGTCCTGGGAGAAATTTTTTTTTTTTTTTTTTTTTTTTTTTAGCGATTTCTGGGTCTCTGGAATTATGAAAGTAATGGAGTCATGAATATAATTACCTCTATTCTGTAATTACCCGGCAAATATCATATGAATACATCGGGGGTTTGAGTCAGCAGATCTGGCAGCTGCAGAGTTTGATTATGATGATTTAGCTGTTGGGAAATGCCAGGGATTAATTTCGGTCATCAATGTAGGAACAACAAGGAGAAATGGCCCCAAATTAGGAAAGGACAAATGCAGGCTATGTGGTAAGAACACTTGGGGATTGGAGGTCACTTGGACAAAGGCCCTCCTCCCCCTCCCATAAAGGCGCCCCCACTCCGGTGCTGGTCCTGCAAGATGGGAGTGCATGCCACTGTCCCCAGGTCACCGCTCTGTGAGACTCACTTGTGTGATTGCAGAAGGCAACAGTGTCTGAGCTCTCCAGCTCTCTCAGCAGGTTTCCCATCCACTGTGGCCACCGTGCTCCTGTAAGTGGGAGTAGGCACAGCCACCCCTATTCACAGGTGGCAGGATGAGCCCCGAAGGAGGGGATCCCTCAGTGCAGCACAGTGAGTGAGAGCCTAGGTCCCCTGTGTCCTTTCTCTTCTCTGGTACTGGCTTTGGTGAGGAACGTACCCCTAGCTATGTTTTTTTTCTTCCAGTGGAAAAAGGGGGATTCTTTTATGATTGCTTTTTCAAATGGTTCTCAGGAGAATTTTACGAAGAAAATGTGGCACCTTTCATGTAGACCAGACCCTCCTGTCTGAGGAAAGAGGTGGAGAAGACCCTCTGGCAGTTCCAGGACCTCTAACAGAGGCCAAGGACCCCCGTGGTCTTAACTTCGTTGTGCAGCTGAGCTATGTCGTGTGCCCCTTCCTAATTTAGGGCCATTTTTCTTTGTTGTTCCTGCACAGGTGACCAAAATGAATCCCTGGTACTTCCTAATGGATAAACCATTATATTCTGCAGTTTGATTTTACTTAGGAGCTTCCTGGCCTCTGCTCTGGACGGCACCCAGTCACCAGCACTGCAGTGGAGAGGGTGGCAGTTATCTGGGTGACGCCAGTACTGCCCTGAGCACTCTCCATTAGTTTGAATTGCACTTTGCTCACCACTCAATGTCCTAGGAAGTTCCCAGAGGCTGAGTGATTCAGTTTCAAATCTAACTACCTGGAAAAAGGACTTTGGAGGAGGGACAGTCAGGGCTGTTTGGAATTAGGGCTGTAGTATAAGGGTGTTCTGGGCACAGAGGTGTGCAAAATGGAATCTCTGTAGGCCTAGACCTGTTCCCTGCTCCAGGTTTGAAGACATTGGAGTTATTTCTTATCTTTTCCAATGGAATAACCAAGACTTCCTTTACTTACTAAAAAGCATGACAGGGTAGCTCCTGGTGTGAGGGTAGAGAGGTTAAGCAAGCCAGTGGAGGCAGGTGGAGGATGACTCAAGATGGAGAGAAGAATGACACCCTGGGGCTCCTTATTCATGGCCACAAGTAATGCCGGGACCCAGAGTGAAGCTGCTCTGAGCGGCAGTTGTATCCACCTTCTGAGTCTGTGGAACTGTCTCTACCGATGTCATTCTAGTCTCATGTGTGCCTTGCCAACACACATAAACCTGTCTCATATCTCTGCCCCAAGCACAGGTTCACCACAAAGTCTAACCCCTGATTTTGTCACTACTTTAAATGGGAACATTCCTGAAGATCTGAATTCAGATTTAAATACTGCTTTTGACTGAGCATCCAAACTGTCTTTGTGATGCTTACTTGGCCTCTGACAATAACTCTAAACTCTTAATGTTGACCCTAAACCAGATCTCAGCAGCTTCCAGTATATGAACTAATCCTAAGGTCTAAGCAGAAGTCCAACCCCAAATGAATCCTAGACACTAAGCGTCATTTGAAATATGATTTTTATCCTAACCTGTAGCCTAACCCTGACCCTTCCCGTGATGCAGACATTAACCGTAGATAAATTTTACCACTGTAGATTCAAACTCTAATTTTAACCCAGGCTTAAGCCTCACCCAACCAAGAAATATTTCAAAGGTCTGACTCTTCTGAGCTGGAATATGATACTCTCATCTACCATCTGTAGGGGAGGAAATTTTCCTTTCATCCTCTTACATTCTTTAGCTGGGGCTGAAAAACAAAACAAAAGAAAAACAACACAAACAAACACATGAGAAACCTGACAACAGGCCTGTGAACAGGATAATTCCTGTTACATTTAAAGAGAAGTGACAAGGAAAATGAAAGGGACTTCGAGCTCCTGGTGTAAATTGTAGGAAGGCAAATATGTTGGGAAAGTAGCAGCGGATAAGGCTGAGTTGATAAGTTTGTTTGTGTAGACTCTTTCTCGGTGCCATCTCCTCTCTGGTGATAGGTCATTAGTCCTTTCCTGGCACAGGAAGTAGATTGGGGTGGGGTGGGGACACTTTCACAAGGAGAAGCTATGATCTATGCTTAGTTACTGGAGGACTCTAGAGAGCTCATCTTGTGTCTGTGTTTTCTCAGTTGCTTTCAGCTCAAAATAATCCTCATGCCAGAGTAGTATATTTTGGGTGCATATTCTATTCTCCTACACATCCTTTCCCTACTTGCCTCTCCATTCCCATGTAGGCTGCTGCGGGCTCCCAATGGTGATGACCCCTCTCCCCCAGGCAGGGTTTTGAGTCTTGAGCTTTGACGTTCTGTCACTGCTTTTTGATTCCCAAGATGGAAGATGAACTGATTTGATGGTAGATCCTAGGCAGCGTATTAGTTGAGGTGAATGGGTCAAGCTGTCACCGTTTTTGAGAATTGATTTGCATTAAGAATCTGCTATCAAATCCTAGGCTCTTGGGGTAAATAGAGAAAAATTCAATGTGGTATATGTGATGGTGAAGTGGGGGGGATAGGTTTATCATCTTTTTTGGGTTTATCCTCTTCTGTGCCTCACTCTTCCAAAATAAGTAGTGATACAGTGAAGATTAAATGAGCTAATATATTAAAAATGTCTGTAGAGCACTCAAATATTTATTATTATTATTTATCATCATCATCATCTTCATAGTTCAGTTTCTAAGGCCTTGAATAGATGTGAAACCATTTCAATTTTCACAAAAACAATTTGAAAATGTGAACCTTACGTTTCACTATCTTTTTAGCAAGAGCTACCATTTGGAGATATACACATTTTTGGTAAGTGTAACTTCTCTGAAGGCCAGCTTCATAAAGTTACATAAATAACTTCTGTGGAGCAGAGAGGTCAGTGGGAGATGCTGAAAGGAGGTACATGTGTGTGAAGCGTGTGTTCTGCTCAGTGTGACACAGGGAAAGCACACCACCTCTGAGGGAGATGTGTTTGTTACAGCCATGCTCCACTGCCTACCCTACCAGTTATGGGCGTTTCACTCGTTCACTCACTGAACCATGCCGTTCTCTCTGTCGATCCCTGAGCAGAGTACACGGCATTCCAGCCCTCCTGGAACTTTCAATGTGGTGACAGATACTAAACATGCAAACAAACATGTGTAATTATAATCTGAGATAAAATTCAAGGTGTAAGATGGAGTGTAGTGAAAGGGGGTAATGGGAGAAGAGGGTTTTCAGTTTGGGGGGCCCTTGAGGAAGGGAGTTCTAGAGCTAACCAGTAGCAGGATGGGGGAGAGAGTTTGATCTGGACAAGGCTGTCATCTGACCTTACTTCACAGCCTTGTGTGTGGTGTTTGTGTATGACTTTGCAGCTGTTTCCGTATCATGTTGAAATTATGGTAGTTACCAGACCTGTTGCTGGCTACTGTTAATTAATAACCTTGATGAAGAAGCACATATGTTATTGCCACATCACAGGTGTATTTTTTAATAGACTATTTTTTAGAGAAGCTTTAGGTCCACAGCAAAATGGAGCAGAGGCTACAGAGATTTCCTCGATACCTCATGTCCCCCTGGACACACAGCCTCGCCCACTGTCAAAATCCTTCATTGCTGTGGTATGTCGTAAATGTATGCTTACAGTTGTATTTTCATATAATCGGTTCCCTTTGTATCCTCTGCATTTTATTTTATACATTAAAAAACATTCTGAGCAGGGTCCCCTTGCCAGAGCAGTTCAGCAGCTGTGGAAGCAGCAGCCTATTGTGAAGCCCGAGAGTGTGGCAGGGACAGGGTCAGCCAGGAGGGCAGGGGCACCATGGGGCTGGACAGACCTGGGGGACCAGATATTGGAGAGCCTTGGGGGCCCGGTTGAAGAATTTGATTTTCTCTAATGGCAAATAGGAAGCAGTAGAGAGCTTTATGCAGAGATTGACTTCATCATTTGACTGATGTGAAAACAACATTAAAACATTAAAATACCCCCAACCATCACCTCCAGTAGCCTCTTCATGGGTGCATGTAAGAATAGGAATGTGGGGATGGTGCAAATAAAATTGGGGTCCCTGCTGCTGGGTGTAGAGTGATGGCAACTGGAAAGTGGTGGAGGGAATCGAGTTAAGAGCTATTCTGGAGCTGGACTTGGAAGCTTGCGGTCATGAATTTGACATGGGAGGTAAGGGAAAGCAAAGTGTCAAGGATGATTCCACAAGTTTCTTACCGAAGTCACTGGCAGATGATGGTGCCATTGTCTGTGACAATGAAGACTGAGAAGGAGCAAGTGACAGGGAGAGCTCGGTTTCAGACATGTCAATTGAGATGCCTGGGAGACGTCCCAATGGATGTGTCAAGTAGGCGATTGGATAAATGAGTCTGGAGCTTAAATGAGATCTGGGTTGGAGATATGAATTTGGGGATACCAACGTATAGATGACACTGAAAATCATGGAGATGAATGAGACCGCCTTAGGCAAGAGTGAGATGAGAAAAAGGCCCGGAACGGCTCTGTGGAACTTCAGGACTTGGACGTAGTCTGATAATGGATTGCCATAGCGATAATACAAGAGCATTTATTGCAGGTTTTTCGTGCGCAAGGCATTGTTCTAAATGGGCTGTATTCATTTCTTTATCTTCACAGCAACCCTTTCACAGTTTATGAAATAAATGTAGGCACAAGAGATTAACAAGTTTGCTCCAGATCATAGTTAGGAAGTGGAGGAGCTCAGCGTGTAAACCCAGCAATCTGGCTCTGGAACCTCTTCCCTTAATCCCCGTGGAGCCCGGGTGTCAGGAGACAGGCCAAAAGCCAGGAGTGTGCCATCCTGGAAGCTAAGAGTCAAGGCGGAGGGGTGATCTGCATAGTCAGATGCTGTTTGCAGTAAGATGGGCTTCAAAGCTTCACCAGCATGGCAACATGGAGCACGTAGGCAACATCAGAAAAGGCAATTGTGGTGGAGCGGTAGGGAGGTAGGAATAGAAACTAGTTGGCTTGGCTTGGAGAGAGGAAGAGCTGAGGATGTAAGGATGGCCTTGTTCCTAACTGTCCCCTGAGGATAGATACTTGCTTTGCAGGGTAGTTACAAAGTTTGGAGAAAGTGTATATCTAAAGCGCCTAGCACCATGCTTAGCACAGTGTTAACAATTGTAATACAAGTCATGCTGACGTCATAAAGGCCTGCGGTGCTGGTGAGCCAGGGCCAAGAATAGGAATGCCCAACATTTGGTCAGCCAGAATGCCTGCACATGAACACACACACACACACGCATGCACCGTGACATGTTCAGTGAGAGTTCAGGATGAAGAAGACAAATTCTACCCCCTGGATGAACTGACCGGCTGGTCCTAGATGACAGGCATGCCTCTAAATAGGTACTAAGGCTATCTGTGACGGGCCAGGCCCGTGAGTGTGCAGCAAGGGAGGTTGAAGGAGTTCAGAGGCAAGGTCTCTGGGATCCGGTGGGATGGCGCGATTCCCCGGGGAAGACTCGGACTGTGTTGCCAGTATCCCTGGTTTCTGCATAAGGAGCCAGGGCCTGGGGCAGGGGCTTTGCCCCGAGGTTCTAGGCAAAGCTATCAGTCGCACATATCCCTCCTTGCGTAGCAACAACACTTCACATTTAGAAGTACCTCTCTCCACAGGGCTGAAAGCAATTTGTAAACAGAACAGAATGTATCTCATTACTCCTCACCACCCAGCCTCCTGTCCCGCTGTGACTGATGGCTCGGGCTTGTGGGAAGCAGCCAGAAGACCCTGGTGTGACTGAAGACAGCATCAGGAAGCTCCCACAGAAATAACTTGGAGCTCAGAGTCAGAAAACTGGGTGTAGGCGTGGGTTGTTCCTAGAGTTCCTAGAGCTGCTCTTCAAATCCTTCCCTAGGGGAACTGGCAGGGAAAGCAAGCCTCACTTGCCCTTGGATCCTTTAACTGCTTCTGCTCACCAAAGAAAGGTGAATCCAGCTCAGTACCAGGTCCCAACCATCTGCCTTCAGAAAGTCTTGGGCATTTCCCTTGCCCCTGGGGCTGAGTGATGACAGAAAAGCTAGGCTTCTTTACACTCTTATAGTGGACAGACGTCCCTAGATCCTGCCACTTTGCTGGGACCTCTGACCTGTTCCCTGGACAGGAATTGAAGGGGGGATGTGTAATAGGGAGAGGCCCGGTCGGTCATGGTGGGTGGGCTGCATGGCAGAGCCAAGGGTTTCTTCAGGAACTGGGGGCAGGCCACATGATGCATGGACACCCAGATCTCCTGACCACAAGTCTTGGACTAGCTTAGGGTGCCGTGTGGCTTTCTGAATCATTTGGAACTTGCTGCCATTTTTCTGATATTAGCACATTGCTCTTCAGTAAGTATTCTTTTTCATACAATTTATATAAAACCATCTGCAAATGTGTGGAGTGCCCTTGGTAATTCCTGCAGAATCTCTGGATTCTAGAGGAGTCTTTGGAGGGGGTTAATGTAAGTGAGTCTGGGACAGAATGGGCAGGAACTTGCAGATAAACAAGAATGGCTATTGTGTAGAATTAAAGGGAAATTATTTCCCTTTTTTGCACTATCCCATCACCTCCTAGCCCACCTAATCTCAGCCATCCCTCAAGGCCCAGGTTAAGTTCTGTATCTTCTAGAAACATCCCCCCCCCCACACACACACTTTTTTTTTTTTTTTTAAGATTCTATGTATTTATTTGACAGACAGAGATCACAAGTAGGCAGAGAGACAGGCAGAGAGGGAGCGGCGGGGGAGCTGAGCTCTGCTGAGCAGAGAGCCTGATGCGGGGCTCGATCCAGGACCCTGGGATCATGACCTGAGCCAAAGGCAGAGGCTTAACCCACTGAGCCACCCAGGCACCCCTAGAAAACACTTTTTGATAAATTTTTTTGCAGTATTCTTTTATTTTCCTTTTTTATTGAGGCAAAATTAATATAATGTAAAAATAATCATATTTAAGTGAAAAATTCAGTATCATTTAGTATACTCATAGTGTTGTGCAAACATCACCTCTATTAGGTTCCAGAACATCCTGATCACCCCAGAGGGAAGCCCTTTCTATATTAAGCAGTTACTTTCCTCTACTTCCTCATCCCCACCCTAGGCTGACAACCTCCAGTCTACTTTCTTTCCTATGGATTTACCTATCCTGGCTATTTTATATAAACAGAATCATGTGATGTAGGACGTTTTGTGCCTGGCTGCTTTCAGTCAGTGTAATGGTTTCTTGGCTTACCTGTGGTGCAGCATGAATTTGGTACTTTATTCTTTTTTATGGCGCGATAACATTCCATCAGGGGTATATACTACCACTTGTTTATTTATCTGTTGATGGACAACTGGATTATTTACACTTTTTGACTATTGTTAATGGTGCTGCAGTGAATACTTCTATACCAATACTTGTTTTGGCACTTTTTTTCCCCAGTTCTTTTAGGTAGATACCTAGGAGTGGAATTTCTGTGTCATATGGGTTTCTATGTTTGGCTTTTTGAGGGACCACCAAATTGTTTCCCACTGCAGCTGTACTGATTTGCATTCCCACCAGAAAATCTTGATCTTTCTATTTCATAGTAACTCTTCTGCAAAGGAAATTACGGTATTTTTTACCCATGTTAGATGCCTTCTGGGTTCTCTGTCATCCTTTCTATATTATCTTTTAACTTAATTTTTAAGCTCTACACCTCAAGGACAAAACTTTATTATTTATTCATTTGTTAATTCACAGATTCAATTAGTAGTTAGCATTATAGTTTAGTAGGGAAGAATCCTGGCTCTGGAATCAGACCACCTGTGTTCAAGTCCCAAAGTGCTGATTGCTTGGTGCACGATTTAGGGCAAGTCGTTTCACCTTTCTGCATCTTAGCTTCTTCATGTGTAAAATAGGAAGAATGAGAGTTGCATTAGTTTCATGTTGCTGCTGTAATGCTTACCACTTTTGTGGTGGCTTAAAATAGCACAAATTTACCATCTGACAATTCTGGATGTCAGAAGTCTGAAATGGTCTCCCAGGGTGAAAATCTAGAGCAGCAGGGCTATCATCTCTGTGGAGCAGTAGGGGAGAGTATATTTCCTTACTTTCTCCAGCTTCTAGAGGGTTCCTGCATTCCTCACCTCATGGTCCCTGTCCATCTTCAAGCCATCAGCTGCATCACTCTGGCCTCTGCTTCCATCCCATCTCCTTCTCTGACTCTGCTGCTCCTGCCTCCCTCTTTCAAGGATCTTTGTGATTACGTTAGCCTCACCCAGATAATCCATGATAATCTCTCCATCTTTAACTAAATCACATCAGCAAAGCCCCTTTTGCCACCAAAGGTAACAAATTTAGGTTGTAGACCTTTTTGGAGGCCATTACTCTGCCTATTGCAATCATATATGTTGCCTCATACAATTATTTTGAGGATAATATGAGATATTTCATTCAAAGCACAAGTTCTCAACAATGTTAGACATTATTGC
>RCUC01077047.1:0-10443 GCA_003697995.1 Taxidea taxus jeffersonii
TGGCACGTGGTGGTTGGGGCCGTAGCCCACCGTCCACGTTCCCTGCATTCGGGCCACAGAAGAATGCTGCTGTTCACACAAGCACAGCCTGTGGAGCGAAGGGACTGTCCTGTGATCACGAGAGAAACCTTAGGGCCCCAGCTACTTGGAATCGGCGGGGGGGCCTCCAACAGAGGCTGCAAAGCAAGTCCAGCTGCCGAATGTGCTTTTCACCTGGAGGAAGAACAAAAGGACCCCAGGGAAGAGACAGGTTTGCACGGTTTGGTAAAAGCAACGGGTAGACGTGTGCCTGTGTTCAGGTGGGGCAGGAATGCTGCCCTCATGGCTCTGACGTCACGGGGTTGTCCCTGCTGAGCTCCCCGAACCCCACAGCACACGTGCGCACCAGGCTCGCCCCGAGGCCTCTCAGAGGTCAAGCTGCTCCCTAGGGACGGCCACGAACCATCTCGTGCTGAAAACACAAGCCCAGACACCAACGTGAACTGTCGGCACATCTAGTTTTGTAGCCAGAGCGCGAAGACCGCTGAATGTGGCGGCCGTTTCTACCTTCCGTGTCTCACGGACGGTCTGGAAACTTTAGCCGAGGCCACCTGAATTCGGAGCCAGGGACGATGGGACGTTAATGACGTTTGGCTGGTTCAGGTTCGCCTTTCAACTTTTTCGTGAGAAAGGGGTTTGCCAGGCAATGTGATCACTTAAAGTAAGGTGTAAGAGTTAGTCCTCCCCAGTCTGAAGGACGCTGGGGACTTTCACTGTTTGCATGCAAATAAGGGGGCCAGTTACGAGGCGCTTTTCCTGTCCACCGAAGCAGGCCCGGTAGGACCTCAGCCTGACAGTGTGCTAGAGCAGGTAGTCTGTGTAACTGCGTGTCCTTGGAGAAGCGCACCCCCAGCCCCAAGTTCTCACTAACTCGGACTCTGCTTAACCCAGAGGATAATCACACTAAGCTCATGCACGTGGGTCAACCATCAACCAGAGTTTCCAAAGTGTTTTCAACTGTGCTGCTCCTCATTTGACCCCCAAACCCGTCCTGTGAGGACACGCTAGAGGTGACTTCCTGAGACGGGGCTGGAGGGCAGGCGTGTCTCAGACGTAACTTGTAGGGTTCCAGAGCTTTCTCATTGTGCTGGGAAGAGAGAAAGTGACCTTCGCTCGCTGACTCATCCCCCGGTCAGCCGGCCGTCCGGCCGTCCACTCACCCATCCTCCATCCGTCCGTCCCCACTGAGCTGACATGTTTTATGTGTTTGCTCACTGACGTCTCCCCACGCCGCGGACGCTGGCTTCCGCCATCGCTCCCCAGCGGGCGTGTGACACGGGGCTGGCGGGCCCGGGGAGCAGTCCGTGGCATTAGTTAAATCAGGCTCTCCCGAAGGCCCGGTCAGTAAACCCAGTAAACCGAGACAGCACTGAGCGGGAGGGGGGCCCAGGACAGCCTGGGGCAGGGTCTGGGTGTGGCTGTCTCAGGAACCCCGCTTTCCTTTCCCCGTCCCCACAGGCTGCCTTAGCCATAGGGGTCCCTTGAACTTGCTCTCACCTGCACACTTCACCCCTTCTCAGGCCCCGTGACGGCTCCCTGCTGGGAGTTGGGGACCCCTCCCGCTGTCCTTCCTGTGGCAGCAAGATTCAGGTCTCCTCGTGTCTGCCGGTTGTCATTTCCAGGTAGTTACGAATCCCGGCGGAGGGCAGCCGGCCCCGCAGGCCTGGCTCTTTCCTCCCCGTGTCTTTTCATCAGGTGCCCTCGGCCATGCCGCCCTCCCATCCTGGACGTGGCTGATGGATGACCACTGTCCCCTCAGGTTGGATCTCCTGTTATTCCTCGACCAGAGCAAAGCAGGAGGTGGAGACCTAGCTGCCCTGCCTGGGGCTCCGTGAGACCAGAGGCCGGGACAGCGGGTCCTGGGGGGGTGGGGCATCCCCCTGGACGACTCCGTCCTGGGCGACTGTTCTGCGGCACACCGGGGCCTGGGGTCCGTGCTGAGGGGACTGTGTGGATGGGGGCCTGGGCAGGAGCCAAATAGACTGGAGCTCTACAGGAGATGACCCTGGGCTCTGCAGCCTGGGGTACCGGCTGCGGGCCTTCGTTTCCTGAGTGCTCTGTGTTTTCCTGTTTGTAGCCACAACAACCCCGAAGCTGTGGCCCCAGGCCTGGCCCTCTGTGGGGCCTGGCAGTCTTCTGAGTCGAGACTCGGGAGCCTTCCTTACACCCCGCCACCTTGCCGGTGCCCTGGTTACTTCTCTGCCTCGAGCCCATCCCCCCACCTAACACTAACCCTAACCCCCACCCCCCATGGCCTGCGACCGCCCTGAGTCAGATCTGCCCCAAGCTTGTCACGCCCCGGGGCTGGGCTGAGGGCGAGGCGGCAGGGTGTCCGGTGGGCCCTGACGGACTGGCCCCCTGGCCCACACCCCGCCCCGCCAGGCCAGCCTCCAGAAGGCACTGGATACGCTGTTGCCACCTGACTTCTGTCTCCCAGCTGAGGGACGGCAGACCCTCACTCGGTCCTAAAGCTGGTGGCTGGCCAGGCTCCAAGCAGCTGTCAGCCCCCATGGGCTCTTTCCTAGGTGACTCCTTGGGGAACCGGGGGGAGCCCAGCTAGCTGGGACGGGGGTCAGCCAGCTGCCTTCCCCTGCCTTGGATGCGGAGGCGGAAGGAGCAGCCTGACGGCTAAAGCAGAGAGGGCTCCCTCGGGTCGGGGTGTCCCGGAGAAAGACTCAGAAGAAGGGACAATGGGAAGTGTAGGCCATGTCCTGCATGGGGTGGCCTGGACCCCGGCTCCACTGCCCATGTGGCCACGGCCCCCTGTCCCCTGAGGCTCACTCCCGCAGCGGGGCAGGGTGGGCAGAGCCCTCTACCAGCTGCCCTCCAACATGATCGAGCCGGTGGTTCCAGCCCTTCGGAATCAGCTCCGCAACCTCGCCGCCCCCTGCTCATGGCTTCATGGCTCCAGGAGAGGCCGGCAGGCTGTGCCTCCACCCCGGGCGAAGGAGCCCACCGCCTAGTCCTGGAGCAGAGACGGAGCCCTTCCGTCTGCGGCCCCCCATATGCACCGTCACGGGCTGATCTCCAACAAACTTCAGCCTCCCTGCGCCCCAGGGACTGAGCCGACCGAGGTTTCCCTGTAATTCAGAGGCGGGAGGCGCTCACTGAGCCCGCAAATCTGAAATGTGCCGATTTATTTTTGTCAAATGAAAACTGGCTGCGGTCTTATCTCCAGACTGCCTGTCTCTGTGGGCGGCTTGGCTGGGTTTGAGGTCGGTGATACGGCAGCGGGCTTAAAGGTGGCAGTGCAGGGACACATTTGGGGACAACCTCCAATGACAGAATGTCACCTCCGCTCGCCGGGAAGCCCACTGACCAGATCGTCTGCCTCCTGATTACCCGTCAGTGAAACAGTTCTGGAATACGCTCTGGTGTCTTGGGACGGAATCCCAGGCCGGCGGTTCTTCCGTGGGGGGGGTCTGCCCCCCGCAACACGGGACCTGTGGCCTCGTGGACTGAGCAGGGTTAGCTGCCGTGGAGGAGTCACACCCAGGCTAACGGGGCGGCCCCGGGGGACGCTTGGCTGCGGCGAGCAGGCCCGGGGTGTTGGCGGTGAGAAGGCGGCTGGCGGAGAACTGAGCGAGCGGTCAGGTTTGGGCCCCAAAGCGGGAGGCGGCCTGACTGTGGACCACGGTCAGCCCCAGGCCGCCAGCGGAGCGCAGGTCAGAGGGCACACTCGTTAGGAGTATCTGTGTTTGTGCAGAGGACCCCTCGGCTCCAGGAGAAAGGTCTGCTTTCGTTCAGCCTGCGGGACCCCTCGTCCTGCTTCCATAAAGAAATCATCACCCACGGCTGGGTGCCTGGCTCCGTAGCCCAGGGCCTGGGCTGGACCACGAGAGCTGCACGGAAGGCTTTAGAGGCCCCCGGGGCACCGGCTGCACAAACAATCCTTCGCTCAGACTCAGGGCAACGCCGGGTGGGGTCTGAGTGCCAGCCCGGCTCCGGGCTGGGCAGGAGGAACTGTCGCCCGCCCTAGCCGGCTGGCTCCCTCCTCCCCGCCCCTGCGCTCGCCACCCTGGAAGCCCGGCGTGGAGCTGCGGGTGGGGAGCCGTGGACACGGGTTCCATGGGGGCCGCGGCAGCGTCACCGTGCGTGTTTGTGGCGTGTCGGAGACCCGCCCTGCTGGCCGCCCGCGCTCCGCGGACCCCTTCCCTCTGAGCCCGGGCGGCCAAGACTTTGCTCACGTTGCCGAGGCCACGTGTGCGCTGCGACTCCCGCTGGGCCGCGGTCCCCACAGGCGGAGAAAGAGCCGCCTGGGGTCGGGGCGCTCGGGTTCCGGCAGACGGAGCCGCGCCCGCGGACAGACCCGACCCCCCGAGTCCCGGGCCTGGGGCCGCGGCAGAACCACGTCAGCGCCCGTGCCGGGGCTGCTGGTGGCCGGGTGTTGAGGGCCTGGCAACGCGCTCCTGGCCGCGGCCCTCGCGAGCCCTGACTACACCCGCCAGCGGCTCGGGGGGCGGGATGAGGGGCACCGGGCCCGTCCCGCTGGGCGGCGGCTCTTCCCAGCACGAAAGCTGGGGTTTGCGGACGGTCCTCCTCGGCCTCCGGCGGGCTCGCGCCCATAGGAGCGGCACCGGCCTCCCGAGGCCACATTCGGTTTCGTCTCAAACGCGGGTTTGCAGAACGCACGTCCTCAGAGCTCCCGGGCTGACCGCGAGCGCCCCGAAGCCCCGGAGCGCCTTGAGCCTAGATGCAGTGGGAGCACGTGGCAGAGCTGAGAGGAGGAAGGTTCTCCCGCTGACACCCCTGGCCTCCCGGGACCTTGTCACGAGCTCAGACGACACGAGGCATCCGCCTAGAGAGGCTGCCCTCTCCGTGGGTCAGGGACACTCCCCCCACCAGGGCGGCCCAGGTCCTCGGGATCACTCTCTGGAGACACACGTCCCCCTGCTTTGTCTTGGGCCAAGGAGAGAAGGCCCAAAAGGGCAAGTGATTTCTAAGTTCCTACAGCCGAGGGCGAGAGTTTTCGGTGATGGAGCTGGGGTCTGTGGCCGTCTGCCTCATCTCTGCTGCCGACACCTCTGCAATGAGCCCTGGTGACCTGTTCTCACACTTGTCACCACGACCTGCTGGCTGGCTGCCCGCGGCTTCCGTGGATGCCCGCATCCCTCAGGAATGAGGCTCGGGAGCCGCAGGCAGCCGCTCATGCCGCGCGGTCGGCAGGTGCTCAGCAAACACGACCTGAAGGATCGAGGGGACGGATGGAGCCTGGGTGTCCCAGCAGAGGGGCCCCGTGTCGCAGCAGCTCACCTCCAGGCAGCCCCGCCTGGGAGCCAGGCCCTGGTTTGGGCGTCAGTGTGACGCTCCGGGATGCCCTGGGCTCCACTCGAGTCTGCGGAAGGAGAGCTGGTCTCCGGGCTTCCTCGCGCCCTGCTCAGGGTCGCTCTCGGGAGGAGCTTCCGTGCTCTGCGGAGTGTCCCAGCCAGCCAATCCCCTCAGGCTTGTCCCGCAGGCCCCTGCTCTGGGTGAGAGCCACCCCCAGCCGCCAGAGAGAGAGGCATGGGGAGATGGAGAGGAAGTGGCGGGGGGTCACCAGGGCTGTGTCCCTCTGAGCTTGAGAGGAAAAGAAAGCTGACCCTGCCGGGAGCGCCAGCCGGCACCCGCTGAGCCTTCTGCGGCCGAGGGAAGCCCACCGGGTCCGCAGGGCCTGAGTCCTCATGTGTCCGCGGGCCGGCCCTGAGCTCAGCCCGGCGGGGGACGCGGTGGCGCCAGGCGTCGGAGCAGCGGCAGCGGGGCCCCTCGGCGCCCCACCCTCAGAGCCAGCTGGAGAACCCCGAAAGCGCATAGGGGCGGCGGCCGGCCACGGTTTTATTTGGCAAGTGGCCTGGTCTGGGCTCCCGCAGCAGGGTGGCCGGGCTCCGGCGGCGGCGGGGTCTCCCGGCTGCTGCCCACTCCTGCCCTGGCGTCCCCTGCTGTCCCACGAAGGCCACCTCGGAACTGAAACGATTACGGAGAGGGGCGCGCAGACGTCCTTGTCCACGGGTCTGCTCACCACTTACCGAGGATGCCGTCTGGGCCCCGTGTCCCCTGCTGGGAGACACGGGCGACCTTCCTGGTGGTGGTGGCTCACAGTGTCGCCTCCGCTCCTGTGGGAACACGACTCGCTCTTACCAAGCGCGCCCATCCTGTTTGCTCTGAGGCGGTGGCGGTGGACCTGGGTCTTGCCGGCTTCGCCCCGATTGGCCACAACTTAGCAGTTGCCCCGAGCAGGGCCCTGGGACAGCCCCAGGGCTGTGCACGGACGGATGGGCCGCAACTGCGGGCCCGCGAGGAGCCCGGTGGCTTCAGAGAGTGATGACACTTGCTACCTCGGGCTGAGAGGCCTCCAAAATGTCCTACGAAATGTCACCCTGGGACTGTCTTAGGAGCGACACCCCCAGTCCTGGCAGGGTGGTCCGAGGCCTGCATGGGTGAGCGCTCGGCGGCAAACGCGGGCCCTGGCGCGGGCCTGTCTCCGGGCCTCCAGACAGGGTGCGTGAGAACAGGCGACAGTGTCCCCCACGGAGGAGCACGCGGCCCGCGGGCAGACCGAGCTCCCCGCTCCAGCCTGCGTGTGTTCCCAGTAGCACAGCCCCAAGGGTTCGGCCCCCGAAGCCTGGAGCCGTGGGACCCGTCGCCGAGTGGAGGCAGGGCCCGAATGGAGGCCAACAAGGGGGCGACAGGCACGGGGATGCGGAGTGCCAGCACGCTCACGACGAGCGTGGCCAGCTTCCCCACCACGTGAGCCCGGATAAGCTGTTCGTGGAGATTTTCTCGTGGGCTGCGCAGGCCGGGCTGCGGCGGGGACTCTGGGAGGAAAGTGGCCGCAAGCCGGCGCCCAGGGTCTCGGGGAGGAAGAAGCAAGTCGGGACAGGCTTCACGAGGCTCAGTGTGCCTGGCGCTTGGGGGCAGACTCCTGGCGGCGGCCAATGCCCACGCGCCGATGCCACCCGGGTGCAGAGATGGGGCCTGGCGTTCCCGGGTCACGAGGCAGCCGGGCTCCTGCCTTCTTCGGACAGTGGGCTCAGCTGCTACCTGAGGGAGCGGCCGCCCGTCCCCTTCTGCCCGGGGCTCTGGCCCCGGCTCTGAGTACCTGGGGCCTGCACTCTCCTTGACCCAGGGTCCTGCCTCCCATGGCGGGGCCCAGAAGTCCTGGGAGCCGAAGGCCCATCCAGATTTGGGGGCGAGCATCGTTCTTTCATGTTTTCCAGTTCTGCTTGCCTGTCGGTTGTCACTAGAATTTCTTGACTGCTCTCCCAGCACCTCCTGTTGGGACCTGCCCGGGAACTTTGGCAGATGAGTCCCAATTAGCACGGCTGCAACCCCTGTGGGCTCCCTGCCTCAGCCCACGCCGAGGTGCCTGCCATGCTGTGAAGGGCAATAGGGAAAGGACGGGAAGATGGAGGGTTTGGTGGGGGCCGTGTGAGTGTCCTGGGGCTGCCGCACAGAAGTCCCCACCCTGGGCAGCTTCGGAGCAAACACCTATCAGCTCACAGTCTGGAGGCCAGACGTGGAGACCGGGGGTGGGTGGCGGGTTCCTTCCCAGGCTGCGAGGGAGAACGCGGTCCAGGCCTCGCCTAGCACCCAGGGCTTGCCTGCAATCCTCGGGGTGCCCCGTCCCTGTCTGTGTCATCACATGGCCTTTTCCCACACAGTGTGTGCATCTTTCTGAAAATGTCCCCTTCCCTCAAGGACAGCCCTCCTACTGGACGAGGCCCCAACCCTGGCACAACGTCTTCACTTTTCGCACCTGTGTCGGCCCGTCTCCAAGGAAGGGCACGGTGT
This sequence comes from Taxidea taxus jeffersonii, assembly GCA_003697995.1. Lineage (NCBI taxonomy): Eukaryota > Metazoa > Chordata > Mammalia > Carnivora > Mustelidae > Taxidea > Taxidea taxus. The sequence continues at coordinate 7,807 of RCUC01077047.1, forward strand.
GAGGTCCTGGCGTGGGACCAGCATGTGCACTTGGGGGAGCTGCAGTTACACCCTGACAGCAGTGTGAGGCCGGTTTGCTCCCCAGGCTGGTGGCCGGTCGGTCAGGGGCGTGCTGCTGGCGGGCCCTCCCGCTCCCGTTGGCCCAGCTGGATTTGACCAGCGCAGCAGGCTTCACGCCTTCTCCTGCCCCAGGACCTAGTCCCTTGTGGATTCAGCCCTTGTTGCCATCCTCCTTCCTCTCTGTCCTTGACGCTATCCAGGGGGCTTTTTACCACGAAGCAGATGGAAGTTTGTCAGCTTTATACGGAAGACAGTTGAACATGAGTTTTTTCTGTAATATGATCTTTCTTTAAAATCCTCATTTGATCTAAGAAAAGTGACTAGTGAGACAGGACTTTGCTCAAAATGTCCAGAAACACAGCCTGACTGCTGGCCACCTCGGGTGGGTCCCCACCACCTCTGTGCAGCCCTCAGTGCAGCCTCTGGGCCAGGGCCCTCCAGGAGCAGGTGTGCACAGGGGCGGAGCCCGGTCGCTCCCACTAGGGGTGAAGGAGCAATGGGGGGGCATGCAGCCCAAGTTGCATTCTAAACCCCCATGAGCCTCACGAGGGGACATGGCCTGAGGCGTCCTGCATCCCCTGGGCCAGTCAGCCCTAGAAGCCCGAGGAGCCAGCCGGGCCCACCCTCCCGGGCCGTGCAGGACGGGCTTCCCTGGACAAGCCTGGGCTCACCAAGTCCAAGAATGAAAAAGCCTGAAGAGAAGGTGACTTTTGTCCCGGCGCCTGGGCTTCCGTCGCCAAGACCAGCTCCGTGTGCAGCGCGGGGGAGCCGTCCGGCGTCCATACCATCCCGCGCTCCCGGCATCTCCCGGCCGCACCACCCCTGCCTCTGGGGACTGAGCTGGCAGTCCCAGAGCTCCCCGGGTGCCCCACGCGGGTCAGGAGGCTCCGAAGAAGCTGGCTGCCGGTGACTCAGCCAGGCCGGAATGTGCTCCTTGGCCCCCGAAGGGAGGGGCTGGCATCAGCAACCCCTCTCCACGCACTTGTGCATCCAGGCAAGGCCACCCTTTGGTCCTTCTGCTTCCATCTGAGGCTGGCCCCTGAGGACCACGGCTGGGGCGGGGGTCGAGCCATGGGAAGGGGCTACAGGGGCCGGGACGGGTGGGCGGCCCCTCAAACCTGACTCTAAGGGTCCCTGGAGGAGTGGTGGGGAGACACTCCCGGCAACACCTGGGAAGTGGGAGCGAGACATGGAAAATCTGGGTCGCTTTCGCCAAAGGCCGTTAGGCTTCCGTCCTGGGCACTTGGGCTCAGGGAAAGCAAGGTGCTGTTGCTGCTGTTGGTGGGGCTGAGTTTCGGCTGGGCACACCTGGGGAAACAGCCGGGACCCAGGTGACGCATGGCGGAGGGCAGCGCCTCCTGAGTCACCCGTCTGTGTCCCGCACTTGCCCAGCCCTGGGGACCCAGCCTGACCCCAGCTGCCCAAGGGCGTGCCCGGAGTGCTGGTCTTAGCCTTCCGTGGCAGGAGTCTCCATACCGTGTCGAACAACCCAGCCAGTGTCCCTGAATGCTGAAGGAACAGGCAGACCCCCACATATGGGAATGTGGGTGCAGAGCTGAAAACGGAGGCGGGGCCTCTGCAGCCCACACTCCCAGGGGACCTGGGCTCAGTCCTGCCCAGCCCGTGGCATGCAACGTCCCACCTTAGCTGTTGGTAACGGTCCCCGGCTCCGCTCACAGGGATGAGGCCTGACATCCAGACCCCTGTAGGTGTGTGCCTGGACAGGACACGAGGGAACGCTCATTTCCCTAACCTCCTCTCCTTCCTCTCTGTCCCTGGCTTGGGGCCCATTCCCACTGCTGTGGACTCACTCAGGGAAGAGCCTAGACCCCGCCGAAGCGCACGCTCTGGGAGCCAGCCCCCGGCAGCCAGATGGAGACACCTGGGCTGATGATGGTCTTGAAGCCTTGCAAACGGCCGGGGGGACATCGGGACCGTCCCAGATGCCTGAACCCTGGCTTTGAGGTCAGCACAATTCCAGGGGTGCCATAGATGTACCCACTGTCCTCTGCTGCTGATTCATGCCCCCGAGCGTCCAGGTCCCCTCCGATTCCCTCACACAGACACTCGGCAGAAGCTGCCTCTTGGCCGGACGGGGACGCCCGCGGTCAACGAGCTTCAGGAAGATGGGAAACAGGACGAGGCCATCTCTTGCCCAGAGCTTGTGACTCTGTTTCGTGCATCGTGGCTTCAAAAGCCCCAGGAAGAGCCAAGCCGAGGCCGTGTGGCCACATCTGCCTTGTGGGCCCCGGGGCCGGCCAGGCGGGCACGCTGGTGTCTGGGCACCTGGAGTGCCGGGGTTCCCCTCAGGGAATTCCCGTCTGGTCCAGCGCCTGCAGGACCAGCCTCCCCCAGACCCACAGCCCAAGAGCCTCGCCGACCCTGTTGAAGGGCACGGAGACCCCGGGAACGGGGTTGCTCCTAAAGCCTTCTTCACCACCCTCCCCCGAGCGAGGAGTGCTGGAGGGGAAGCCCAGCAGACCGTGTGGGCTCCCGCTCCTGGCTGATTCCCTGAATCCTCCTCACAGCCCCGCCCCTGCCCCGCCCCCGCCCTGAGACACAGTTGCTGGGGGGGGG
>RCUC01077049.1:0-52200 GCA_003697995.1 Taxidea taxus jeffersonii
CTCCAAAAGGGTGAAGCTTTGATATGCAGGTTTTTTAGTGAGAGGTGTATGGAATGACATTTGCAGCTAGGGCAAGCTTTCTTTCCTCTACAGGTGTCTTAGCCAGAAGTACTGTAAACTGCTAAGAGGACCTACGTTCCCCAGGAGCCACTGAACATTAACGTATGAATCTGATCTTTAAACCCTTAGTGGTAGGCATCACTGAGGCACCACCAGCTGCCTCAGATTATGGTCCTGCAGCTCAACAACAAGAAGTGGCAAATTTTATCAATGGACAAATACAGAGCAACTAGGTGGCTAGCACAAGAGGGGTGGAGTGGTTGATCACAGACGAAACAAGTATCTTCTTAGAATGGAAATAAAAAAAAAAAGGTCTATGAAATTTATTTCAAACCCAGAGTCTTAGAAGGGAATTAAAAAGACTTTAGCAGGAACATGCTGCCTCTACAAATTAGGTTTACTCAGTGACTCAAGGGAGAACTGGGTCAGTTTAAGAAACAAGTTTTAGCCTTTCAGTCAGAACACTAGCTGTGGGAAAGGAGAAGGAAAATATATGTATAATACAAAAAAACATACTGATTAACCTGCAGGGAGAAAAGGCTTGCCTTTGGAGAAAAGTCAGAGACCACAAAAGCCAGAGATCGCAAAACAGATTTGAAAGGTTAAAAAAAAGGCCATACTCAGACCTAACTACTCAAAAAGCTACACTCAAGAATGAGCAGGATATTTTAGTTCTTGCTAGATCAGAGAGGGTGAAGGAGCCAGGGTGATCCCACAGAGGAAAATAGGGAGACCACAGAGAGCAAGGGAATGATGGCCTGGGGACACCGTGGCTCAGGAAACTCCCCAGGGCCACCCTCTCAGCCTCAGGTGGCAAATTAATAAGAACAATGGGGAAACTACACTTGGATGATTGCAACACTCACAGGAGACAGAAGGAACAACTGTACTGACCTGAGAGGGGAAGACCACGAAAATCAGTTTGAAACACTCCAGGAATTAGTAAGTGAATGTCAAAACGTGAAGGCAGGCATTGTGAGAGAAAAATGCCTGAGACTTGCAGAGGGCTGGGTGTATGGAAAAAAAGATGACAGGACAAAGTACAGCCTGGCAGGATACTGGCAGCCTGAGTCCTGGCCTGAGTTACTGGCTGGGCATATTGTGGAATTAATTGCCTGATTTAGGGAGGAAAGGTAGCAGGATTTGTTCAAACAATGGAGAATTCCATGGGGCCCCTCTGAGGCAGAAACTGAGCCAGCCTGAAAGGAAAGAAGTCCTTGTTGGCAAGAAAAAAAAAGTTTGAGCTCATGTACATGTATTTCTTCAACATAAGCAGCTTGGGGCGGGTGCCATGATAATCTTGTTAATACTATTGACTGTATAGGATTAGGTCAGCCTTAAAGAGGATGGGACATTTTAGCATGTGCCCAGGGTGTCAGGGCCACAGAGGGAAGCCAGGCTTTGCAGAAAGAGGTCCTTCTTACTAGAGAGGGCAAAACATAAAAGTAAGAATCGGGCATTAATCTTTTAACTTCAATTAACAAGCCAAAAATTTTAGTTTCGAGTCTTTGGGGGCTTTGCAAATGAACAAGAATGCATATTCAAATTTGAGACCCTGGCATACAGCTGGCACAGTACTGTTTGAGATAAGTTTAGGCCGGCTGGCTTTTAAGTTCACTTAATCATCTCTGGTGAGCTGTACTGAACTGCATGCATGGCTAGACATAAGTGGATTTAAGATATAGAAAAGGGAATGGATTTTTGGGCAAGGGTACAGTATGGCCTTGGAGCTGCTTTACGTAAAATCCTATCCTGACCCATGTTGGTAGTAGAGTTGGCAATTAGTGGATTAGGGGGTCAGACCCTCCTCACCCGCAGCCAAATTTACCCATTTCCTTTTGGGGGGCTGGCCACCAACTAGGAATCATTTTTTACAGTTTTGAAGGGTTGGGAGGCAAATAAAGAAAAATATGCAACATAGATCATGTGTGAACTCGAAAGCCTAAGATATTACTATTTGGCCCTTACAGAAGAAAATTTCCTCATCTGAGAGAAAACACTTCCTTCTCTCCACATTCCCACCTCAGCCGACCAACCCTGCCCCTCTCTTTGAGAAGTGCTGGATAAGAGCTTCAACTTCTTTCCCACTCCTCCTCCTGAGAAATGAACAGCTACTGAGTGGTGACAAGCACCATTAAGTTGGGTTCTGTCCCACATAATGAGAGTTGGCATTACTTTGCTCAAGTGGAGAAGTCAGCACTTTCCTTCCCATTGTCTTGGCCCCAGCTTTGCCTGGTGAGTGGGTTTATGAGACCATGTGATAGACAAAGTTCTACTTTACCAAGTCAGCTCCTCCACTGGCAAGTCCCTCAGTTCAGACTTCTGGGGAGGTAAGAACTGGGAACCAAAATTTGGCCTTGGGTGTGAGCTACATTCTCCAAGCAAGTCTTACCCTTCACCCCCAGGAGGGTACCTATCAATGAAGGTGAACTCCAGATTTTTAGCAGGTGACTCGTGGCTGCCTTCAAATGACTAGAACTTGGCTGAGGCACACTCTATCCTCCAGTGTTTTTATTCATGTGCATAGGTCCTCAAAGCCCTTATGTAAATTAGAAGGAAAACTGAGTAAAATCCTTTAGGGAGGCCTTATATTTCTCTTAGAGATTCACATCTTGTTATAGAGAACACAGTGATTACATAATTAAGTTTCTAGAATTAGACATACGCGGACTCCAACTTAGTCATTTACTGTCTGTATTAACCTTTGGCAAATTCCTTCAACCTGTGACTCCGTTCCCTCATCTCTTAAGTGGGGATTAATAATAGTATTATAATAGCATGGTTTTGAAGGCAGTTTACAGAAAGTTCAACTCAAAACTGGCTAAACAATAAAATAATTTATTGGTCACATATTGATAGTTCAGAGGTTAGGCAGGCTTCAGGGTTGGTTGACTCAGCAGTGCCATCAAGGATCTCCATTCTTTTTAGTTTTCTGCCCTACCATCAACAGTGTCAGCTCCCCCCCTACACCACTAGGAATGTTGGTTGTCCCACCCCCATTTTCAGTGTTTTGGCTTTTCAGGGATAGGACAAAGTAAACTCAATGTGAGGCTCTAAGTGAGGAAAAGGGTGAACTGTAGCAGTCTCAGTCAGTGCCTCCGCCACCTCCCCTCACCCCTACTATGTCAGAGCATCATGGCTTGGCTTCCAACTGCCAGCACATGCATTTCCTTTCCAGAGAGCTTTATCTGCCTTCCAGAGCCTATATTGGGACAGAAGAGCCAGTGTGTAACACATCCATCTACCTAGCTCCGTTAAGAAGGAAAACATGAAAACATTCTACTCTAGCCCACAGTTTCCCAAGCAGGTTTAACACCAGTCACCCACTGTGCTAGCTGACTCAAAAATGCCCCTGTTTGGGCTGCCTTCTTTTCTCTGTCTTAACTTCTCTATTCTGTTTGCTGGCATCTCCTGTGCCTTCAAATCCCTGTATCTAGGTCTGATTTTTCCAGAAGCCTATCTAAGACACACCTTCAGAGTTGATGGGAAACTAACTTATTACTTTAAAAACTTGCAAAGAAGGAAAAAGAAACAAGCATTTATTCTGCCTATCCTATATAGAATGAAATAACCTTAACAAATATTTGACAGGGAAAAGTCTTTCTAGAAGACCTCCAACTGTTAAAGGAAGAAGAAATGATTGAATTAAGTATCATCACTTGAAAACTACTAAAGAGTTACTGAATCTAAGCAATGATCATCAATGATTTCTAACCTCAAAACAGAGACAACTAGACATCCTGGTATACCTCCTCCTGGAAGCACACAGCATTAGCTGTAATGTACTTCTGTCTCTCAAAATTCAGTGCTGAATCTGATCAAGACTCTAGACCTAATTACCAGGTTACAAATGCAAGAAATAAAAGGAATAAGGAACATATTAAACCTTACTCCAGGGAGGCAACCAGAAAATTCCAAACTATGAGAACTCTACACAACAAACCAACCAATTTCTTCTACAAAATAATAATAATAATAATAATTAGAAAAAAAAAGAAAAGAAAATAGAGAGGAGAAAAATAAGTTTAAGGGACATATTAACCAGCTATAATAATAAATTTTTTTGGATTATCCACAAGGGAGAGTGTGGGAGGGGTGGGAAGAAAAGCAGAGGGGAGAAGAACAGAAGGAAAGAGATGAGACGTGTGTCCTATTTTCAAGTGACTTGTCCTTTAAAGAAATGACTGTTTATTCAATAAGATTTCCCCACTAATTGACTAGTTGTCATAGCAGAACTGCTTCTTGGCATCAGAGAATGAAAAAAAAAGAGATGGGAAGCCTAAGTGGAGTTGGAGAGAGCTTTGAAAATGAGAATGCAAACTTAATGAGCATTTGGTATTCTATTTTTTTAAGTGTATTTAAATCCAACCTAGAAACCCTGGAGTTTATGAGATCTTGAGGGGGAAGGAGGGGTTTCTAAGCCATTTATTATTAAAACATTCTTGTCTTTGCCCTCTCCTCTGCTTTCTTCTTATTTCCTTCTTACAGAGAAAAGACAATTTCTGCCTTTTCCTTTAAGTTAAACATCCATTCATCTCTGAGAAAATGGCACCTGTGCCCCAACAAACCTCATGGAGTTTAGACTCAAGGACCTTTTCGACATGAGATAGGGCTTGAATGTAAAAGGCTTCAGTGTGCTTGTTTGAAGGGCAGCTTTTCTGAATTGCAGGCTTGTTTTTGAAGGCAAAAATGGAGACTGTATTTGTTAGCATAAATACTTGCTTCAGCATTTCCCCCATTTATTCTACCTGAGCAGGTGCACAGTTCTTTAATCATAACCATCAAGAAAGGAAAGCTGGCAATTTCCGTCACTTAGAAAGAAAGATGAAATAGAGGGGGGGTCAAGAAGAGAGCGTGAGAAACAGACACATATACTGAAAGACAGGGACTGGGGGTGAAAGTGCGATGGGGGACACAGTCATTTATAACAAAAAGGCATTGATTACATCGTTTAACCCAGGTGTTATTTACGTGGCAGTCCAGAGAAGTAAGCTTTATTATGAATGGCCCAGCTGCTTGATTCAACATGCCAAAGCCTTACCTGACACCTAACATGCCCACTAAAATGTCCTTAATACTCTTTGCTGTAATTTACAGTACTAAGTCAAAAGAGATTGAGGGTGTTTTTTAAGGCCTAATTGCTCAATGCCAAATCAAATAATCTACTTGGAGATTTAGTCACAAATGTTTCTCCCACCATTAAGAAGGAATCACACCACAACTAACAGAACTCAGAAAAAGCACAAATACAACAAATCACTACCAAGGTGAAATATATCAGAAACAAATAAAATCCTGTAGAAGATCCTTTCTGGAGTTCATGGGACTAAACACTATATTTATTTATTTTACTTGCATCAGATCTACTTCCAAAAACTACATCAAGGAATTTATAATAAGAATCATACATAAAAAAAAAAGTTGTGTAGAAAAAGATAATATATTACAGACACAAGCCATTGCTAAACAACTCTGTTGAGTATTATGTATGGTACTAGCAGCAAAGGTAAAAAGAGAATAAGACAATGTACAAATGACTCATTTCCCAAATCCCAAAAAAGCATTAAATAAATACATAAATAAATCTTTACATTAGTAAGTTCCTCAGGAAGAGAAAACATTTTCCTGTATAAAACTCTAAAAGATATCTACCTTATATGTCCTCATACAAAGGCCATAAAGCAACATAATATTTCCAACATCCTTCTTATTGGATTCAATGTCTGGGGAGTTTTATCTCTAAGAATAATCACTTAAACTTGAGCACAAAACAACGTAATGAAATATTTGTAACCCTCAAACTCATAATTGGAAAATTATGTCAGTCATCCTTTTTGCAACAGTGTGATGCTCACAGGTTTCAAAATAGAACTGATTTTAGTCATACCACCCCGATTTCCCTATCCCTTCATAGAAGAACCTCAGTGAGTAGTTACATGGCTCACAAGTGGGAGAGTAGAATACTGAGAGAAAAAGCAGCAATGCAAGCCATTTTTGGAGTCCCATAAGTCCATCCCCATAAAGTAAAAAATAAGCTTAATCTACTTAAGGGAGATTCCTAAAATTCTAGAAAATCGGTATTATCCAAATAGTCAAATCGAAGTGTTAGAACTGACTTTTGGGGGTGAGGGAGAGAAAGGAAAGCCAGTGTTCAGTATCTTTTGTCATGGAGTTTCATTTGATAGAGCATGAATGCCTTTCATCTTTACCACTTCTCTATTCAGACACTGTTTAATTAAGTTAATAGAAACATTTAAAGTTTTGATAGCCTTTTAATTCACCTGGACAAACAGGGATGGTTGGAATTCAATTTTGGAAAAAATGATACAGCCATTTGAAAAAGCTTTCCCTTTTATTCTCCCTGAACACATTTTTGGCATCTTATTAACATTTTCCAAATTGAATGAATCTGTCTCTTTGTGTTAGCAGATAACTTAAGAATAGGGAGAGGCCAACAGTCATTAGCAATTTATTGTCCTTACTGATAAATTGGAACTTGGGCTGCCTAGAACATTAAATTATAAGGGCAGCAGAGACATCCAAAAAGTCAGTGATGCAGACCAAATGATGTCACAGCACACTCTGCTTCCCCCGAGTGCATCAGCCGGCTAAGGACTGTCTTTCCACTCATGCAACTTTGCAGAAGTTGACAATCACATTTTTCCCAGACAGCTTTGCTAAGTCAACATGTCTCAACATGGCTGTAGTCTTAAATCATCCAAACAAAACAAGGAAAGACAAACAGCTATGAAATCCAAAACAGCAAAGAAATGAAAAGAGCCACTTTCTCATACACAGAAAATATATTCACGTGTACCAGAAAAGAACTTGTCACAAATATATAGAAATAGCCTGGACATTTATTTATCAGTAAGAGCCTTACCATGACCTTCTTATCTCTCCAGCCACCTCTTATACCTGCCTCCTTCACACTGATCACTATACTCTAACCACACTGTCCTTCCTTCTGCACCTCCAACATACCACCTCACCATCTGCCCAGGGCCTTTGCACTCACTGTTCCTGTGCATGGAACATCATCCTTGCATATCTCCACATGGGGGCCCTTCTCATTCTTCCAGTCTCAGATCAAATGTCCACTTGTCAGAAAATCAGTGGCACTTAACAATTATATGAAATTATCTCGTTTGTTCACTTTTAAAATTTTTTCTTTACTTACGCATTTTCAGGTGCAAACAATTGGATTAACCATAGTGTGATTTCTGACACACACTCATTATTGGTCCATATGTGACCCAATTTATTTAACTGGGTTTTTTTTTAGTAATGTGATAACCATTCATGACTTGAAAATAACTTGTATCCACAGCTGATTCTCATTATTTGTGGTAGTTATGTACTGTAAAGTCACAACACATGAAATAAGCTAGTACTGAAGTATTGCTCCAAGAGGAAATACAGGATTATGTTTCTGCAAGCCTCTGGTAACACTTTCATCAACCAATCAATGACCTTCTTTTATGTGTGTTCATGTTGAAAGACTTCTTATTTAATATACATATTATGATTCATTAACATTGAACCAATGGCCAACAGCACTATAACACATGCCTGCACAAAGCTGAACTAAATACGTGTATTTTCTCCATAAGGCTTAGTAGGCCTTCTTGAGTTTAGGAACATGAGATAGCATTTCAGATAGTTGGGACTCATTTTAAACAGTGAAGTCACCAAAAGAGGGGCGCCTGGGTGGCTCAGTGGGTTAAGGCCTCTGCCTTCAGCTCAGGTCATGATCCCAGGGTCCTGGGATCAAGCCCCGTGTCGGGCTCTCTGCTCAGTGGGGAGCCTGCTTCCTCCTCTCTCTCTGCCTGCCTCTCTGCCTACTTGTGATCTCTGCCTGTCAAATAAATTTAAAAAAAAAAAATCTTAAAAAAAAAAAACAGTGAAGTCACCAAAAGAAAAAAAAAGCATGACACTAAATAAACCATGAAAAGGACACTTGTTTACCATATCAGAGCTAAAATAAGAAGGCAGAGCATTGCCTTGTTCAACTTGAGCTGCAAACACAGATGAGGTGCTGGCAGCTCAAATTTCTCCCCACTCTGAGAGTGCCTGCAAATGACCACAAAAGCACTGTGAGTATTGATCTTGGGGTTACAAATAAATTTTAGTGAGGGAATAAATTTTCAAATATGAAATCGGCAAATAAGCTGTAAATATATGGTCTTCTCTCTGAACCCATTCACCAATCCCCTCTCCCCCAAGGTAATCATCAGTCTAAATCTTTAGAAAGCCATGGTTTCCCTGTTTCATCATTTGTTTGTGTTTACACCGATATGAGTTCATCACAAGGTTATTTTTAATTTTAGTTGCTAAGTGTGTCCACCCACTAATACCTCTACTTTCTGAAATTGGGACTCCTGGAGACTTGACTTTTAGTACTAGCCCTTTTACCAGATATGTTAGTTTCCTAGATATGCTTGTTTCTGTAACAAAGTACCACACACTGGGTGACTTAATTGACAGAACTTTGTTGTCTCACAGTTCTGAGGCTAGAAGTCCAAAATACAGGGGTGGGTAGGTCGGGTTCTTTCTGAGGCCTGTGAAGGAAGGATCTGTTCCAGGCCTCTCTCCTTGAGGTAAATGACTATCTTGTGTCTTCACATGGTCTTCCCTCTGTGTGTCTATCTGCAAAATTCTTTTTATAAGCACACTGGTCATAATGGATTAGGGACTATCCTAACTACTTCTCTTAACTACCTCTGTAAAGACTATTTCCAAATAAGATCACATTCTGAGATACCGAGAATCAAGACTTCAACATATGAATTTGAGGGGACACAATCCAGGCCATAACATCAGATCTTGAGCACCCTGAGGTCAAGAGTGTGTCTCACTTGTTGTTGTAGTCTCACAACAGGTCTTAAAGTTATTGAATTAATTAATTTATGTCATAAAGCTTATTGAATTAATTAACAAAGCTCTTTCCCAATGACTAGTCATCTGTTAACTTAAGGATCTGTGTTTTGATCTCAACTGTATTTTTTTTTAGCACTGAAAGAACTTAGACCTCTGGTTAAAGTTCAAAATTTTCAGAATGTGAAATTTACACACAATCTTCTTATAAGAGACATTGATTATTCTGGCAAAGCTGCGAAAATTTAGTTATAACAACGTGGAACAAAATTTAGAATTCACAGAAGTGTAACAAGGATCTTAATTAAAATACCCAACCTCCTCAAAGTAATTTTCTCATATATTATCACATCATGTCCTCAAATCTCTCATTTATTCATCAAATAATTATCACATACCTATTATTTGCCAGGTGTGGCATTAAGTACTGAGGATATAATACTGAACAAAACTCCTTTCCTGCATCAAGAGGTTACAGTCAGGGAAGGAGCCAAACTGGTCAAGAAACAGTGTCAGATGAGGAATATGAGAGGCAGGGCAGGGGTTATGGGGGGTAGGGAGGGAAAAATGAAACAAGATGGTATAGGGAGGGAGACAAAGCATAAGAGACTCTTAATCTCACGAAATAAACTAAGGGTTGCTGGGGGGTGAGGGAGTAGGGATTGGGTGGCTGGGTGATGGATATTGGGGAGGGTATGTGCTATGGGGAGTGTTGTAAAACATGTAAGCCTGATGATTCATAGACCTGTACCCTTGGGGCAAATAATACATTATATGTTAATAATAAATTGAAAGAAAAAGAAACAGTGTCAGGCCTGTCAGTCCTGTGCATAGCCAATGGGCATAGCTAGGACAGGTATCATTATTCTATAAAGAGAGACTGAGACACCTATATTAAGTGTTTTTCTGATGATGATCATGAGATTTCTATACCATTCATCCTTTCTACAAAAAGTAAACCATCTAAGAGCAAAAATAGCTATTTCCTAAATACAAGATGTATATTATGTTACAGGAATAAAACTACCTTTGTGACTAATTCTTTCCATGCCATGTGACTGGGCTGGTTAGAAAGGGGGAAGAAAATTCCCTGAAATTATACCAGTACTTCCCTACCAAAATGATATCTCATCTATCTAGAAGAGAAACGTTTTTCAGGAGCAACGGAAAAGCATAGTACAATAACTTTTCTTTAAGTTTTTATCCAGCAACCTATCTAGTATATGACCAAGAAGTGGGATATAAGTTTTCTTTAAAAGCTGTTATGGATGTCAAAAAGTCAGTGAACTCTTTCATCTACTTTCTGACATGATTGGTTCAAAGGACACCCCCACAGATCTCCCTCAAAACCAATCCATTCATTTCACACTCCACTGTAGCAAGTTTTATGTAACATTTGTAACTTCACCTATCTTAGAGGGATTTCTAGAAAGGTTTCTGTAAAAAATGAGTGGTTTCAAAATGCATTTTGTTTACCCTGAGTTTGTTTTTCTAATTGGAGAGAATACATAGTCCTCAGCAATACTTCTTGAAATCCCCATTCCTGTCCTATCAGCTTCTCTTCAATACCAGAAATGTCTCTGTGACTCTCTTCAAAACTCGCATTTAAAGAAATAAAACAAACAAAACACCATTCCTTTACCCCTGTTCATCATTATGAAGGACACCAAGACATGAAAAGTTAAAGGCATGCCTTTCAGATCCACAAATATTTGTAAAGTAGTCACTATGCTGATACTCTGGGGATCATTAAAAAGAAAAAGAAAGGAGGGAAGGAAGAGTCTACCCTTAAGATTCTGTCATCTGGTAGAAGATAAAAGTTCTGTGTACAAATAAGCATAGGGCATGACAGACATGTACAAAACCTAAGTGAGGCGTGGGGTGTCATGCCTAAATTAAAGAAATTCAATAATCTCCAATTCAGCAGTTTGAGAGAATTATTTGTCACCAAACAATAAAAGCAAAATTTCCATTTTTTCCAATTAATGCAAGGAGTTCCATTCACCAACATACACTTCAAATAAGGGATTTGTCTTACCAAACTGGGAGGCATAACCATTATTACCAACTCCTGACAATTGTTCATTTAAACGTCAGCAGGTGGTTGAAAACACCGTTGTGTTTAAACCTGCAATTAGAGACAATGAATGGGATCCATTAAAAACAATGGCAGCCTCTCCTCAGCTTCTGGCAGCAAAAGAAGGATGGAAGTTAGGAAGAGATAAAGTGGGGATAATTTGAGCAGTGACAAACTAACAGCAGGGCTGGTGGTTTCCTGACACAAAGCCACACTGATGTGACCACACTGTAGAAAACATTTCATTTAAAAACTAGTGTAATGGAGCACCTGGGTGGCTAAGTCAGTTAAGCATCTGCCTTCAGCTTAGGTCATGATCCCAGAATCCTGGGATCCCGTGTCAGGCTCCCTGCTCAGCGGGGAGTCTGTTTCTCCTTCTCCCTCTGCCCCCCCCCACCCCACCCCCCAGCTCATGCTCTCTCTCTCTCTCTCACTCTGCTCTCTCTCTTTCTCAAATAAGTAAATAAAATCTTACAAAACAAAAAAAAAACCTCCATGTTGCTGGTGATCCCCCTGTATCTGAAATGGAATATATTGTAGGCATGAGTCAGAAATCAGGACAAATAGATCAGATAAGAAGGTTCAACACTATTTTGACCAATTAAACTTTTTCAGTTATCAAACAAATACTATACCAAAAACAAGCTCCCTGCTAGACCCTGAGTATACATCTAAATAAAATGTCTGTGGAAGGTGTTCCAATTACCTATTGCTACATAACAAACCACCTCAAAGTTAATGTCTTAAAAGAAATTCTTATTACATTTCATGGTTCTTGGGGTTGACTGGGCTCAGCTAGGTTCTTCGTGTTTGGGGTTTCTCGTGTTCTTACAGTCAGATGTAGCTCCAACTAGGCTAAAGTCATCTGAATACTTGCCTGAGCTGGACCTGGGAGGATGTTGCTCCCAAGGCTGGCTGTTCTTGTGAGCAATTGGATGGGAGTTCATCTAAGATGGTGGACTGGGGGCACTTTGCTATATCTCCATGTGGTTTGGGCTTCCTCATAGCATTGTATCCCAGAGTAGTTGGATTTCTTATATATTAGCTCAAGGATCCAAGCTAACAAGGCAGAATCTGCCAGTCCTCTTAAAAGTTGGACCTGGGGGGGGCACCTGGGTGGCTCAGTGGGTTAAGCCTCTGCCTTCGGCTCAGGTCATGATCTCAGGGTCCTGGGATCGAGCCCCACATCGGGCTCTCTGCTCAGTGGGGAGCCTGCTTCCTCCTCTCTCTCTGCCTGCTTCTCTGCCTACTTGTGATCTCTGTCTATCAAGTAAATAAAAAAAATTAAATTAAAAAAAAAAAGTTGGACCTGGACTGTCATAGCTTCATTTTAACCACTATCTATTAAGTGAGCATGCCACTAAACTCAATTCAGATTCAAAGGGAGGGGGTTAGACTTCCCTTCTCGATGTGAGGAGAAGCAGAAAAGCAGGCCACTTTTAATGTACCACAGGAGATAATACTTATACTGAAATCTTAATCTTGAGAAGTTACAAAGAGCATTTTAGGCAGAAGTCCTCTCCATGTTTCTGAGCACACATCTAGTCCATGCATTGTACAGATACTGTGCATCAACCACATTTAGCTTGTCCATTACCCCAGTGAGAGACATCCAGATTCCTGACTTCTTGCCGCCATAAACAATGCTGCAATGACTATCTTCATCCTCTTATGGATCTCTGTGATGATATCTAGGATGATATCTAATCTGAAACAATACTCCTGAGTCATAGAATATACATGCACTTAACTTAGCTGATGTTTGCCAGATTACACTGTGGAATAGCTCTACTGGTTTGTACAGCCACCAGCAGCATACAAGGGTAACTATAGCTCCACATTCCTACCCATGTTTAATATTATCCAACTTTCTAGTTATTGCCAACCTGATACAAATAAAACAGTACCTCATTGTACTTTCATTTACATGTCCCTAAATACTAAAATGCTTAAACGTCTTTTTTTTTAATTTAATTTTATTTTTTCACTGTTCCAAGATTCATTGTTTATGCACCACACCCTGTGCTCCATGTAATACGTGCCCTCCTTAATACCCACCACCAGGTTCACCCAACTCCCCACCCTGCTCCAAAAGCCTCAGTTTGTTTCTCAGAGTCCACAGTCTCTCATGTTTCATCTCCCCCTCAGATTTCTCCCAATTCACTTTTCCTTTCCTTCTCCCAATGTCCTCCGTGTCATTCCTTATGCTCCACAAGTAAGTGAAACCATATGATAATTGACTCTCTCTGCTTGACTTATTTCACTCAGCATAATCTCCTCCAGTCCTGTCCAGGTTGATACAAAAGTTGGGTATTCATCCTTTCTGAGGGAGGCATAATATTCCATTGTATATATGGACCATATCTTCTTTATCCAATCATCTGTTGAAGGGCATCTTGGTTCTTTCCACAGTCTGGTGATTGTGACCATTGCTGCTATGAACATTGAAGTACATATGGCCCTTCTTTTCATTACATCTCTATCTTTGGGGTAGATACCCAGTAGTGCAACTGCAGGGTCATAAGGTAGCTCTATATTTAATTTTTAAGCATCTTTGTATAAACATTTCTGCCATGTGTAATACATCTTCTATGGTTGCGTGTTTAAAGACGTTGCCCATTTTTCCACTTTCCATTACTGTTTTTTCTTGTTAATTTACTAAATTGTTTATTTCAGACATTAGTTTCTTTTTAGTTTTAGACATTGCAAGTATCTTCTCCAAATCTGTCATTTGTTAACATTGTCCATGGTGTCCTCCTCAGAATAGAAATCCTTATATTTTTTTAATAAAATCAATCTCTGGGGATTTTGCTTTATGGATTACCCTCCAAGGTTTAAGAAGTCCTTCTCTTGTCCCTAGATTATAAAAATGTAAGTTATATTATCTTCACAGTTTTACCTTTATATGAAGTTAGAAAAATATGGAGTCTAAATACATGGTGTTAGAAGAGACCCAGTTTTATTTTTGCCATAGAGTAAGTCAATTTTCTTAACATGATCTATTAAACAATCCAAAGTTGCCATATCCATTTATTTACTAATTCTTTCAATGAAACAGCATTTGATTGTGTTGATCTTCTCTATTTTTATTTTTGTTGTTTTAGAGTTAGTTTAGAGTTGTTTTAGAGCTAGTTTTAGAGTTGCTTAGTTGTTGTTTTAGAGTTAGTCTAGAGTTTTTCCTCCTGGTAAAAGTATTTAGACCTACAGATTTCTCTGTAAATACTCATTTAGCCATGTTGTACAAATCGATTGTATTTCAGTTCTAACTGTTCTGTTATCTTTCTTACAATTCACATTTAACCCAAAGGTTATTTGGTCATAGGTTATTTAGTTTCCAGATAAAGGAAATATTCTTAGCCATATATGTGTTACTAGTCTCTACTCTTATTGCATTAGGATCAACAAACAGAGACTGCATAATATTGATTCTTTATATTTTATTAGACCCAGTATACTCTCAAAGTATACTTGAGATATTTTTGTGAATTCAAATTTTTTTAAATTTTTGCTAGTACTCTGTCTTCCAATTTCTGCATATTTTAGTTGCCCATGGTTGCTAGAACAAATTACCAAAAACATAATAGTAATTTATTCTCAGAATTCTGGAGGCCAGAAGTCTGAAATCAATTTCACTGAACCAAAATCAAAATGTTGCACAACCACACTCTCTCTAGAGGCTCTAATGGAGAATGTTTCTTTCTTCTTCCAGTTTCTGGTGCTGTTGGCAGTCCTTGGCTTATAGCCATATCACTCCAATCTCTGCCTTATGTCACACTACCTTTCCCCTTCAGTTTATATCAAGTCTCCCTCTACCTCTCTTTTATAAGGGCACATATGACTACATTTAGGACCCACCTGGATAATCCAGGATATTTCCCCATCTGAAAACCCTTAACTTAATCATATCTGGAAAAAAGATTAATACAAGATAATATCCATGGATTCCAGAGATTAGGACATAGATATCTTTTGAGGGGCTATTTTTCAGTCTACCACAGAAAGTTTAATCCATTTGTACTTACTTGAACTACCATCTTATGATATCTTATTTCTCCCTTCTTATGTCATGGTTTCCATTGTCCTAACTTTCTTTAATATACTTTATATTTTCCATATATCATATTTTCTTTCCTGCCTTTTAGTGGATAGATCAATTTTTCTTCTGCTGATTTAATGGTTACAAATCGTACTTACATTGTTATGGTAGTTGCCCTTGGGTCTTTTATCAGGAGGCTTACTAAGAATTCATAGCCTCAAGAAAAGCTTGCCCTGAAGCAAAATTCCAGCTCATAACCTCTAGAAGCACTGTCCTGCCATGAGCCTTCCCATTCCCCTTTTCCCTCCCTCCTCTACACACCAGAAATTAGTCCCATTTTTGAGCTCTCCTACATGGCAGACAGTGTGCTAAGCCTTTAAATGTTGTCATCTCATTTATCCTTATAACAATCCTGTGCAGTAGATATTAATGTTCCACTTTGTCAAATGAGGAAACTGAGGGCCAAAGAACTTTCCCAAAATCACAGTTAGTAAGTGGCAGCACGAGATTTCAAATTACTGAAAAGCCTTTGATTGTACTGCAACTTCGCAGTTTGTCATGACAATGAGACGGAATTGCATACCAAGTTGTGTTGAAGACTTGTTTTCTTCTTTTAAAAATGCAACTGTTTTGTAAATGAAAACATACACTGTGTTCAAAGATGCCTGAAACAATCTGCTTGATTTTTTTTTTTTTTTTGTAATTATACAGTGGAAATAGTATGGATTCAGGTTCAGCTCTCCTACTTCCTGGAAAGCTGAATCTTAGACCAGTCCCAGAACCACATAAGCCTCATTTTCTCCTCTTTAAAGTGAATGCATTGATCCACAAGTAAGTGAAACCATAAGGAATAACATGGAGGACATTAGAAGGAAAGGAAAAGTGAATTGGGAGACAAAGCATGAGAGACTGTAGACTCTGAGAAACAAACTGAGGGTTTTGGAGCGGAGGGGGTGGGGGATAGGTGAGCCTGGTTGTGGTATTAAGGATGGCACATATTGCATGGAGCACAGGGTGTGATGTGGTGCATAAACAATGAATCTTGGAACAGTGAAAAAATAAAATTAATTTTTAAAAAATGAAGGCAGTGACAGTATCTACCTCAAAGTATTCTTGTAAAAACACATTTATGTTTTGAAACTTTTCATGTTTTGAAATTTTATGTATTTATTTAATCTTGTCTATTAAACAAAATGAATCATCAAAAATAGACCCCCCAAAATATATCTATATATACATGGAGGTCCTTGATATATTAGGAATACTGTTAGACTGACAATCAGGAAAACATGGTTTCTAACTTTATTTTTACCTTGGTTTCCTCAGCAGTCAAATGAGGAGACTCAACTAGATGACTTCTAAGGTGCTTCCAATGCTAAACCTCCCAGAGTCTCCCTGCATGGACCACAGAACTGGAACTGAGTTGCAGCTTTTGTTTTAAGTGAGTGCCACCCAGAGAGAATATTTATGGAGATAAATACAAACAGTGGTAGCCAGTGTTTTGTCATATTTTCCTCAACATCTGAATAAGGCCACTTGAGATATTATATTAAATTTTGCTGTCAGGTTGCTGCTCATTGACCAGAGAGCAACTCCTAGGAAAGTACTGAAATGATGTCCACCTTTTAGCTCAGCCAAACAAGGAAAGCAGAGAAATATTTAAGTTTTCAATGGAGTAGTCTGTTAGAGCTTGTGTCCACACAGGCTACAACAAAATCCAAAAGTCAAGAGCCCAAATAATAACTTTTAGAACTTGGCCAAGTAGCACATGCAGTATTATAATTTTTGCTACAAAAAATTTCAAAGAATACTCTTCTTATAACACAAATAACAATCAGAATATTCTTGGCTCATGGGGAAAAATGTAGAAAGGGGGAGGCGGTTCATATGAGATTTAGGTGGATTCAGGAGGAAGTGAATTTTTAAGATTATTACATGAATAAAGGGAACATGAATTAAAAGGGTTGAGAAACACTTCTTTAGAGAGATAATATAAGCTGTTCCTTAAAAGATTTTCTGTTTAATTTGGTTAGGTTTTTGACCAACCATAGACCCAAAACTATGAAAAGAGCACATACTCAGTATGTACAATACTCAAAAGTGGGACCTCAAACTCCTAGAAACTCATGAAAAAGCTCATAAGAACATGAATTAAGGGCTTGATTACTAACAATGCCTCCCTGTACTCAGAATCCATGAGTCCCCCAGCACATTTGTGATTTCCTGTGTTGGAAATTTATTTTCAATGTTCCTTTCCTTTCAATGTTCAGAACGAGTCATACTGGGTACCTGAATAAAGACCATTTGCAAACACTAAATTGCCAGCTCTCTTCCTGGCTGACCAAAGCAGAACATTATAAAGAGCTTGTCTCCTAAGCCCTGCATATTGTTCCTCAAGTTGCCACTTAACCATATTTGTACAGTATAACAAGCCACTGACCACTCTGTCCTTGTTGTGCCTTTTGATTACATTTATTTAATGCCATGCAAAGGTGAGGGCAATTATTCTTATATCAGTGTTTATATCCTGTTTGGACCACAATAAACAGCTAGTTACTTCCCCAGGGAAAGACAAAATTATGCTGTCCTGTGTTTTCCATCCCATGTTGGGCTTTGAATCTCAGAACACAGTAATTCCAGTGTTTTGGACAACGTGTACACTTTTGAGGCTGGGGCATTCTTGCTGTCCACTGTTCATCAAGTACATGTATTATGTGTGCCCAAGGGAGACTATCAGATTGAGACTGAACTGGCATTCATGTAGTGCCTTCTGTAAGCTGGCAATTTCCTAAGCACTTACACAATAGTGAGTGGATGTATTAACAGGATTATTTGATAATCAATTTAGTGGAGGTAGTTAGATCTGGAACCAGTCCAAATAAGTCAGCCTCATTTTCATGTGTTTGTCCCGGCACCTTTAAATCCACATTATCACAGGTAAAATTGGAAAAATCTGAATAAGATCAGTAGATTATATCTAGTCAATATCTGGTTGTAATATTATGCCATAGCTTTAGAAAATGCACTGCTTCCTTAAATTACTTTCTTAGCTCTGAAGGCTCACTTCATATCTATATCTCCGGTTTTGTCAATTATATTTATCTATTATTTAATTACTTATTTATTTATCCCTTATTTAATTGCTTATAAGATTACATGTAGTTGCTCCCTATTATTTCATTCTGTTTAACATCATGAATCTTCTTCAAAATCATGATGTCATTTACCTTTTTGGAAATGTCTTCCGTATTTCCTATGTTTTTCCCTTTTAATCTCATATTTACTCAAGAGCAGGACTATTATTAGCACCTGTCCCCCCAAAATAACATTGGTTGACTATCTGGCTTTCCTCTCTATTAATCTGGACACCATTCTGTCCCATTGGCCTCTAACCTGAAGGGCTAGAAACAATGGTTTGCTTGACCAGTTCCATATGTTACGTACACTGAACAGAGAGCTGAGGCCAGGGGTCAGTCAAAGTTATTTTTTCTCTCTGTTTTTGTTGAACCACCATATAGGATCAGCTCCTGCAAATCTGGAGGGTAGTGCCTTATCATTTGTAAAGGGACAAAGTGGGGAATGCAGTTTGGCTCAAGATAGCTTCCCTACTTTGGGGTTACCTGACCATATTATTGAGAAGGCTCTCAGTGTTTAATTTTGCAAAGTCACATGTGTTTTCTAGATATGGCCGCCTTTGCTGTTATTTGCCAACATATGTGAGAATACCCCTTCATAGATTTATCACTTTCTGCTTACCAAGACTAGCAAATGAGGACAAGATTCCTAGAGAGCCAATGAGGATCCTCTTGATCAAGCCAAACTCTTTGCCAACTCAGGTCTTCCCACGTGCTGTTCCTTCTTCCAATTTTTCTCCTAGCTACCTTCTACTGGTCCTTTAGTGATCAGCTTAAATATGATTGCCTTGGAGATGCAGTCACCAGTCATTCTATGAAATTGAAGTTCTCTTTGCTATGTTCTAGCAGAAGTCTCTGCTCCTTTACTTCTTGGAATGTATCACAGTTTATAACAATATATTTATTTTTGTTTACTTGTTTAATGTCAATCTGTCCCATTAACCTGTAAATTCTATGAAAGTAGAGATTATGTCTATTTGGATCACCACTGTTTACCTAATTTTTAGCCTAATACCTTAGCCTCAGAGCTAAATACTCAGTAAATGTGAAATGAATTAACAGACAAGCTAAGGAACAAGAAACTGTTGTATATGATTTCTTACACAATTGTCTGTTCCCAAAGTTCCTAGGTGCTGTTACAGATGTTGACTGTTATCATTAGTATTTTATCTGAACTTTTGGGGAAAAAATCTCATCAAAAGTTGAGAATATCTGGGGGCAGCTGGGTGGATCAGTCAGTTAAGCGTCTGCCTTTGGCTCAGGTCATGATACCAGGTCCTGAGATCCGCCCTTCCTGGGGCTCCTTGCTCAGCAGGGAATCTGTTTCTCCCTCTCCCTCTGCCCTTATCCCTGTTTGTACTCATGCTCTCTCTCTCTCTCTCTTTCTTTCTCAAAAAAATAAATTCTTAAAAAAGAAAAAGAAAATGCCCAAAACTGTTTAAAAAAAAAAAAAGTTAAGAAATATCTGTATTTGATCATGTGTTTTGATCCATCCAGAAGCCATACAAGCAGCTTTTATATCCATAAAGCAAAAAAGCAAATTATTTCAATAAACATAGCTTCAATTTGCACCACTGTGTGGAAAAATATGGACTGCTTGAATCTTTGTTGCAAGGATAAATGAAATAACAAATACTAAGTGCCTTGTACTGGAATAACAAAGGGTATTATCTTATGTCCAATTCATACCAATAGATGGTGGTTTCCAGGAGCCTTACTCTGAAAAGCATTCATTGTGAGGTCTTATCCAGGCTCAAAAGATGCTATGGTTGATTAGCAATGTCTTCCAAGGACAAATTAAAGAAAATGGTATGAAGTGTGTTTTATATTTATCAATTGTGGACTAGCAAATGGCAGACACTCAGTGATTGCTAGTTTCCTTCTTTCTTTATTGCTATAAACTCCAGAAAAATCTTTAATACAGATTACCATAATATGTCTCAAAACTTAAAAAAAAAAAATAGGGCAATTGAGGGCTTGCATTAGGTCAAAATGAAAACGTGACTTTTAGAACATGGGTATAATTAGCTACAGATTCCAATAACATGAATTCATAGAAGTCCAGGTACAATTCAACACAAGGTCCTTGTGTCCTGACAACCAACCTCTCTCTCACTGTAGAATGATACAACTGACTCACAGTTGTCAGCACAGTTATGGTAAGCAGCACAAATCTGGACAGCTATCTTGTGGCAAGTACAGCACAAAACTCTAGGCCTTTAATAGATGCTGTGTCTGTGCTGCATCCATGGAGATAATTGATGGGCCTTAGCCAGTAGTACATTTGAACTTGGCACAGGTGTTTTCATGAGAATACAGCAATGATCAGCTTGAATAAAGCCAGAGAAAAAGATATTATTTAGAAATAAGCATTCAGCCACTGCAACAAAGGGCAACTTAATATGAAGCCAGCCTTGGACAGTAAAAGCAGATCATTTAGAGTCACAAGAAACACAAAACCGTGGATATAATGTTCTAGCATATTCTTAGAGTATCCTCAAATTTCCCAGCACATTAAAACACTCTGATTTTTATATTTATGCACTTTCTCCAACTATTCCAAATCTACTCAGTGTGAAAGAGGAAGACAATTTTTTTTCCCTGAATCCTCTGGAACATTTTCTAGAGTTATGAAAAAATTGTGTCATGACTGACTGAATCAGAATGATCATTAGTTGTTTTGTTTTCCCAGAAAAACCAGTACACTCCCAAGCCTGAGCAGATCCCACTGCCCCATCCCTCCCCTGACACCAGCCTCAGGGAAGCTCCTTTGGCATCACACTCTGGCCCTTAGCAGCAATTTTACCACAAAAGTTTAGTGTTACTGGTAAAAGCATGCATAATGCCAAGGATAGGAGGAGATTTGAGGGAGATTCAGCAAACGGCACCCCTGAAACAATCCCCTTGTCACCATTTGGTGAATCTATTGAGGTACCAACTCAGAAAGTCAAATACAGTCCACCTTCATACTGAAGGTCTAGCTAGTAGTGACTGAATTAGAACCTAACACTGGTTTCTCTATTGTACTCCTATATTTATTACTTTTTACCCTCCCACCATAACCAAGTTTAGAAGAACAGGTCCGCCATGGGCTTACAAAGGAGCCACCCATGTTTCCAGTCCCAGGTCTGCCACTGTCTAGACAGTGGCAGACAAGTCACTTCATTCTCTGGTTAATGAAAAGGTTAGGACAAGGTGATCTCTGATGTCGCTTCTAAATCAGATGGTCTATTCTATAAAGATTGATCCAGGTCTCCTGTTTCCTCCTTAACCTTTCAAGAAAGCTCCATAGCTTCCAGGGCTTGGTAGTGACACTGTTTAATTTCACTACTGAATTAATTTCTCTACTGTTAAACATTCTCTACTATTTGTGGTCTCAAAAAGGCTATCCTCAAGGTAACCCTGCCTGTATTCCTCAGAAGAAACAGTCCTGGGTGCCTGGGTGGCTCAGTCAGTTAAGCATCTGCCTTCAGCTGAGGTCATGATCCCAGGGACGTGGGATTGAGTCCTGCATCAGGATCCTTGCTCAGCAGGGAATTTTCTTCTCCCTCTTCCCCTTCCCCTACTGATTCTCTCTGTGTGTGTCTCTCTCTTTCTCTCTCTCAAATAAATTAAAAAAGAAAAAAGAATGTGTTTCCAAAAGAAGAAGAAGAAATAGCCCTGAAATTTGGTTTTCAGACTCACTTCTCTTAGAACAAAGTCAGCTTCACCCACAACCTTGAGATATAGCTCCTGTCATCTACAGAGTATGCTCCATGAAACCTAATCTACACACTATTTCCCATGTTCTCAGACTTTAAGTGGTATCCTACATGGCATCAATGAATCATTCAATGCAGCAATTTAAATCCCAAATAACATTTGTGATCCTGATAGATACATGGTCCATAATCTTATACATTCATCTGAGGCATCTCTCAAATGGAGTGGCCACAATGAGAGATCCCTGCAGGTCAGGCATCATATGAATCACAGGAAACAGGTTTGCTGACCCCAAACTCTTAAGAGACCCCAAAGCAGGCTTTCATTTTCTCTTGAAAACACATGGAATGCACTTCAATTCCAAGACAGAGAGAGAAATATTCAGTCACTTGTCACTGATACTTAGGAGAGGATTTTCACTTTCAACTGTGGTACAGATTTGTAGCTTGTTTAGAATTTGATGCTGTTCTCATCTTTAAAAGTTGATGCATGTGAAAATGCTTTAACACACAAGCCCAAATGTCCCACAAGCACATTAACATTGAATTTCAGCATCTATTTGCATGCATAAGAAGGACAATACAACCCCAAACCAGAATT
Organism: Taxidea taxus jeffersonii; assembly: GCA_003697995.1. Taxonomy (NCBI): domain Eukaryota; kingdom Metazoa; phylum Chordata; class Mammalia; order Carnivora; family Mustelidae; genus Taxidea; species Taxidea taxus. Next base: position 22,487 of record RCUC01077049.1, read on the forward strand.
AGGGAAGCGGCTCTCACCAGTTGATCACCCAATGGGCTAGCCTCCTCCAAGAAGGGAAACTCCAGCCAAAGCACCAGCATTTTCACAAAGCAATTATTCCACAGATGTGGCCTTCATCCAGGGCAGCTTCCAATGCAATGTGTACTGTACAGTGTTCTCACCCCTCAGGGGCTAGGCAGCCTAAATCATTAGTTCTGTTACCATCATGCACAGGTAAATAATCAAGCCCCCAACTTGTGCTGTTGGTTGTTTTGGTTTATTTGCTTCTCTGTTTACTCTTTTTCAGAATCTATGTAGCTAGGAACAGGAGGAAAAAAAAGTTATGAGCATGACCACCATCCTGAGAAGACACTCAGATGACAACAGTTTTGAATACAGCTATTTCATTGATCCACCTTTGTCCTGATGATGTGTAATCTTTCTCTCTCACCTCCAACTTTCTGGTATTCTCTAGATGGTTATTTCCACCTGCCTAGTGGGCAGTGCCTAGATATCTCATAGTCACATCAGAATCAAAATCCCTCCTCCTCAACTGGCTCTACTTTCTCTGTCTATCATCTTAGAGTGTGATTCCATGGCTAGAAAACTCAACTAACTCCCCCTCTCTTTTACCTTCACTTTCAGAGAATCACCGCATCTGTTGAGTCTATCTCCAAAATGTCTCATCAGGCTGCTCTACTACCCATCCTTTCTGCTAATATATTAACCCAAATCACCATTAGTTCTTGCCCCAACATGTTCTGAGATCACCTCTATTCCAGCATGACCTTTCTGAAATGCAGATCTAATCACTGGAAAGCCCCCACTGGATGTCCATTGCTAACAGACTTAGACACTGGTTTCACTCAACCATACTGATCATTTCTAGAGCTAGCTCCTTGTGTCATCTCCCTTTCTACAAACTGTTTTATGCCTAGAAGGTATTCAATAAATATGATGAATTAGCTTGTCTTATCTCTCACAACCAAGTGGAAAGAGAATATCTAGGATCTAAGAAGTTGCAGGCACTGGATTATAAATTTCAAATATTAATGTTTTATATCTCTTCTCTAACTACCCATCACTGGCCAGCTCTGTTTAGTCAGTTTGCAACCTTGTGAGTGAGGAGCTTTCTGTTCCAACCCTAAAGGAAGTTTCCTGCTGAGAGAAAGCAGAAGAAATAGAGCTGGGGTTGGAGGCTTCTAGAATGTGACAGTTTAGAAGGCTGTTATTACTCAGTGTGTCTATCCAAAAAATGCAATTCTACTGCCTTGAATACTCAGCAACAAAGAAGTAGGTTTACTAGATTATTTTCTAATGTTAACCTTACATGGCTGGCCTTCCAACCCCCTTGTCTTTCCATCTTACCACGTATTTCCTGTTTTTTCACTCTGGCTCCAAAGATATATCTGGAATATTCTAGGTTTGGAATCAACCTACACAATTACTATGTAAATGTTGATGCTGGAATAAGAGGGTATTAAAAAGAAAGATATACATTTCAAGTCATCAGACAGAGCATCAAAGAGATTTTTTCATCCTATTAAAAAAGATATCCTACAAACTATAGGCTAGCAAAGTTCCACAGCAGTCACTCTGAATCAGAGGCTCTTATGCTGCTGGTTTGGAGGTGGATCTTAGGAAGTTGGGAGCAGTCTTTCAGTCTGTCCCCAGTCACAGCCATGTTTATCATTAGCTCCTTTAAAAAAATAAAGTGGCAGTTGGGGCTCAAGTTTAGCCTTTGTAGACATGCATATGATCAGACCTGACAGGGTCCATTTGCTAATTACATGTAGCTACTACTCTGTTTCATCAGAACTTGAACTAAAAGACCAAAAGCCAAGCCATTAGTCATCTGAGAATATAAATGGAATTTCATGTTCCTTTGACTGATTGGTCTTAATTTATGAAGGACCCTGTGAGGACAAACAACAAGAATCAAATATATATCCCTGCCAGGGCTCATAAAATGAGATGTAATTGGTCTGGGCCTGTGCCGTTTTAGTGCTTTAAGCAATATTAATATCTTTAAGAAACTAAAAGCTTCTTTTGTAAACCTGTTTGGTCCTAATTGATGATCTCAAGGTCAAAGTCAATGTATTTATGTTTCATTTTCCCTTTTGCAGACAAAACAATGGTGCAAGCTCAAGGGCTCTCACATATATCAAACACCAGATATAACAGCAGAATATAAGTATTATATTAGTGGCTGAGGGCAGGTGCAGAAGTTGCTGACACACATGGACTCAATGAAGTGAACATAGGCCAGGACATGTATTTTCAATTTCTTTATCTTTAAAATCAACCTTACACAAATGTATCAATGTACCACACAATTATGGTCTTTTTGAATCCAGGGCTGGGTATTTTTTTTAATATCAAGTTAATATCATTGCTAAGCAGTACCAAGTGTCCCAGAAAATATCAAGACCATTTACATAAAATAGAGTTTAAACCCATCAATGTCCAGAAATATTATAGCTCCTCTTCATTGGACCAAAGAACCATATTCACTATCCATAAAATCATTATTTTGCATCTACTGTGAACTAAGCACTAGCTAGAAGAACAGTAGACAAAACAGTCATGCTGTTTACCTCCATAGAATTTACATTCAAGTGAGTGCAATAACACAAAATATTAAATAGAGTAAGCAAACAAAATAATCACAAGTTATAATAAGTGAAGGAACTTGGAAGGGGTTTAGAAAGCAGAAACAGCATATAGATCATTCAGCTCCTCCCTCTACAGATAAAGAAACAGATACCTAGCAGTGAAATGATTTGCCCAAAATTATACTATCCCCACCCAATTCCCTTCTTTGAACAGTAAGGAAATGTAGCAAAACTATATTCTATCAAAAATTCAGCTAGATAGTTATCAAACCATTCTGAACACCTACAAACTCAACAGGAGATTGAAGAGAAGAATAGCAGCAATTCTAGAAACAGAAAAGCAAACACTTTCGGGAAGGTAGGATGTGTAGAGAAGTGAATCCAAGGCGATATACGGGAAGATAGACCATGGGGGTAGGGGCTGGCTCCTGGCAAGTGGTAGAGCAGCAGAGCACAAAACTGTAACTTTTAGAAGTTTGCTCCACTGAGGGGCATTGCTCTGGAGGCTAAGCAGGAGGTGGAGTCCTCGCTGGGACATTGGTCTCAGGATCTGTGGGGTCACAGAAAGACCAGGGGTGCCTGAGTGTGGCACAGTTCCCAGGTATTGGAGTGGGGAAGCCAGCTCTCAGCTCAGGGTTACCTTAAACCATGATCATCTGAGGCACAGTAAGGTCACTGTTCTTCAAGCAGGAACCCCACAAGTGGCTGATCAAGGGAGACCCTCTACTTCTTCCTCTGGGAGGTGCAGCACAGAGGCACACTGCAGGAATCTGCTGGGTTTGGAAACTCCAAACAGGGCTGGGCACCAGAGACAGAAACACTCAGTCACTGGCTGGGTGAGTTCGGAGTGTGGTCAGAGACCAGGAAGACAGGAGGGATTGACTGCTTTTCTCTGAAGCTCTCAGCTCCTCCAGGATAGAAACTGGGAGGCCGCCATCTTCATTCCTGTCCTCCAAAGCTGTATGGAAAGCATTCAGGGAACAAAAGCTCCCTAGAGAGAACCCAAGCTAATTACCTAGCCTGGCCCCTGGCAACGGTGGTGCAATTCTGCCTCCAGCAAAGACATTTGAGAATCACTACAACAGACCCATCCCCCAGAAAGTCAGCAAGAACATCCATCCAAGACCAAGTTCACTGATCAATGAGAACTGCAGAACTCCAGAGCTAGGGGAAAGCAACACATAGAATTCATGACTTTATCTCCATGATCCTTTAGTCTTTCAAAGATAAACTTTTTGAACTTTTTTTCTTATTCTATTTTTTTAGTTTTTCCTCTTTCTTATTTTAACCATTTTAACTATTTTATCTTATCAATACTTTTTTTAAAAAAGATTTTATTTATTTGATAGAGAGAGACAAAGCAAGAGAGGGAACAGAAGCAGGGGGAGTGGGAGAGGGAGAGGCAGGCCTCCCACCAAGCAGGGAGCCCGATGCAGGGCTTGATCCTAGGATCCTGGGATCATGACCCAAGCTAAAAGCAGACACTCAAAGACTGAGCCACCCAGGCACCCCATTATCAATACCTTTTTATTTCTTTTCAGTGTTCCAAAATTCATTGTTTATGCACCACACCCAGTGTCCATACAATACGTGCCCTCCTTAATACCCACCACTAGGCTCACCCAACCCCCCATCCCCCTCCCCTCCAAAACCCTCAGTTTGTTTCTCAGAGTCCAGCCTCTCATGGTTTGTCTCCCCCTCTGGTTTCCCCCATCTCACTTCTCCTCTCCATCTCCCAGTGTCCTCCATGTTATTCCTTATGCTCCACAAGTAAGTGAAACCATATGATACTTGACTTTCTCTGCTTGACTTATATCAATACCTTTTTAAAAATCTTTTTAAATGTTCATTGATGGGGGTGCCTGGGTGGCTCAGTGGGTTAAGCCTCTGCCTTCGGCTCAGATCATGATCCCAGGGTCCTGGGATGGAGCCCCACATCGGGCTCTCTGCTCAGCAGGGAGCCTGCTTCCTCCTCCTCCTCCTCCTCTCTCTGCCTGCCTCTCCACTTCCTTGTGATCTCTGTCTGTCAAATAAATAAAAATCTTAAAAAAAAAAATGTTCATTGTTAGGGTGCCTGGGTGGCTCAGTGGGTTAGTCTCTGCCTTCAGCTCAGGTCATGATCCCAGGGTCCTGGGATAGAGCACCGCATTGGGCTCTCTGCTCAGCAGGGAGCCTGCTTCCCCCTCTCTCTCTGCCTGCCTCTCTGCCTACTTGTGATCTCTGTCTGTCAAATAAATAAAAATCTTTAAAAATATATATAAAAAATAAATAAATGTTCGTTGTTATAGTCATATTAGATCTCCTCATTGTATTTAAAGTTATTTTTTATATACATATAAGTTTTTCTTTATTTAAAATTTGGGGATACAGTTTCTTCTAACAGATCAAAGTATACCCTAAATCTAGCATATGGCTTTGTTCTAGTCTCCAGCCTGATCAAATTCTCTCCTTTTTTTTTTTCTCTTTTTTTCAACTAACTTCTTATCTTATTAGTTCCTTTTTTAGAATCTTTTTAAATTTTTATCTTTACAGTCATATTCCATCCCTTCATTGTGTTTACCTTCATTTTGTATATACATAAGTTTTTCTTTCTTTAAAATTTTGGGAGGTAGTTTATTCTAAGAGACCAAAATACACCCAAAATCAAGTGTGTGGCCTTGTTCTATTCACCATTTTTTTTTTTTTTTTTTTTTTTTTTTTTTTTGTCATTGTTACCCTTTTAGCATTTTCTTCTCTCATTCACCTATTCTTATCTGGATATAATGACAAGGTGGAAAAACTCACCCCCCCCCAAAAAAAAGAACAAGAGGCAGTACTGATGGCTAGGGACCCAGTCATTATGGATGTTGGTAAAATGTCAGATCTAGAGTTTAGAATGAGGATTATCAAGTTGCTAGGTGGGCTTGGAAAAAGCATAGAAGATACTAGAAAATCCTTTTCTGGAGAAATAAAATCCCATTCTGGAGAAATAAAAACACTAAAATCTAACCAAGTTGAAATTTTTAAAAAGCTGTTAATAAGGTACAATCAAAAATGGAAGCTCTTACTGCTAGGATAAATGAGGCAGAAGAGAGAATTAGTGATATAAAAGACCAAATGATGGAGAATAAAGAAGCTGATCAAAAGAGAGACAAACAACTACTGGACCACAGGGGGAGAATTCAAGAGATAAGTGATACCATAAGACAAAACAATATTAGAGTAATTGGGATCCCAGAAGAAGAAAGAGAGAGAGGGGCAAAAGGTATATTGGACCAAATTACAGCAGAGAACTTCCCTAATTTGGGGAAGAGAACAAGCATCAAAATCCAAGAGGCACAGAGAAACCCCTCAAAAATCAATAAAAATAGGTCAATACCCTGTCAACTAATAGTAAAACTTATAAGTCTTAGTGACAAAGAAAATCCTGAAAGCAGCTTGGGACAAGAAGTCTGTAACATACAATGGTAGATATATTAGGTTAATAGCAGACCTACTCACACAGACCTGGCAAGCCAGAAAGGACTGCCATATTTTCAGAGTGCTAAATGAGAAAGATATGTATCCAAGAATACTATATCCAGCTAGATTTTCATTGAAAATAGAAGGAAGATAAAAAGCTTCCAGGACAAACAAAAACTAAAAGAATTTGCAAACACTAAACCATCCCTATAGGAAATATTGAAAGAGGTTCTCTAAAAAAAGAGAGCCTAAAAGTAAAAGACCAGAAAGAAACAGAGACAATATACAGTAATAGTCACCTTACAGGCAATACAATGGCACTAAATTAGTATCTTTCAATAGTTACCCTGAATGCAAATAGGCTAAAAGCCCCCAATCAAAAGATATAGGATATCAGAATGGATAAAATAAACAAGATCTATCAACATGCTATCTACAAGAAACTCATTTTAGACCCACAGACACCTCTAGATTTAAAGTGAGGGGGAAGAAAATAATTTACCACCTAATGGACATCAAAAGAAAGCTGGGGTGGCAATCCTTATATCAGATCAATTAGATTTTAAGCCAAAGACTATAATAAGAGATGAGGAAAGACACTATATCATACCTAAAGGGTCTATCCAACAAGATGCTATAACAATTTTAAATATCTATGCCCCTAACATGGGAGCAGCCAATTATGTAAACCAATTAATAACAAAATCAAAGAAACACATTGACAATAATACAATAATAGTAGGGGACTTTAACAACCCCCTCACTGAAATGGACAGATCATCTAAGCAAAATATCAACAAGGAAATAAAGGCCTTAAATGACACACTGGACCAGATGGATGTCATAGATGTATTCAGAACATACCATCCCAAAGAAACAGAATACACATTCTTATCTAGTGCGCATGGAACATTCTGCAGAATAGATCACATCCTGGGTCAAAAATCAGGTCTCAGTAGGTGCCAAAAGATTGGGATCATTCCCTGCATATTTTCAGACCACAATGCTCTGAAGCTAGAACTCAATCACAAGAGGAAAGTTGGAAAGAACTCAAATACATGGAGGCTAAGGCACATCCTACTATAGAATGAATGGGTCAACCAGGAAATTCAAGAATTGAAAAAATTCATGGAAACAAATGAAATGAAAACACAACTGCTCAAAATCTTTGGGATACAGCAATGGTGGTCCTGAGAGGAGAGTATATAGCACTACAAGCCTTTCTCAAGAAACAAGAAAGGTCTCAAGTACATAACCTAGTCCTACACCTAAAGGAGCTGGAGAAGGAACAGCAAAGAAAGCCTAAACCCAGCAGGAGAAGAGAAATAATAAAGATTAGAGCAGAAATCAATGAAATAGAAACCAAAAGAACAGTAGAACAGATCAACAAAACTAGAAGCTGGTTCTTTGAAAGAATTAATAAGATTGATAAACCCCTGGCCAGACTTATCAAAAAGAAAAGAGAAAAAAGCCAAATTAATAAAATCATGAATGAAAGAGGAGAGATCACAACCAACAGCAAAGAAATACAAACAGTCAAAAGAATATATAATGAGCAACTATACGCCAGCAAATTTGACAATCTGGAAGAAATGGATGCATCCCTAGAGACGTATAAACTAGCACAACTGAACCAGGAAGAAACAGAAAACCTCAACAGACCTATAACTAGTAAGGAGATTGAAGTGGTCATCAAAAATTTCCCAAGAGCCCAGGGCCAGATGGCTTCCCAAGGGAATTCTACCAAAAATTTAAAGAAGAATTAATATCTATTCTCCTGAAACTGCTCCAAAAATTAGAAATGGAAGGAAAACTTCCAAACTCATTTTATGAGGCCAGCATTACCTTGACCCCAAGCCCAGACAAAGACCCTATCAAAAAGAATTACAAACCAATATCCTTGATGAACACAGATGCAAAAATTCTCACCAAAACACTAGCCAATAGAATCCAACGGTACATTAAAAGGATTATTCACCACTACCAAGTGGGATATTCCTGGGCTGCCAGGTTGGTTCAACATCCATGAATCAATAAATGTGATACAATACATTAATAAAAGAGAACAAGAACCATATGACACTCTCAATAGTTGCTAAAAAAGCATTCGAAAAGTATAGCATCCTTTCTTGATCAAAACTCTTCAAAGTGTAGGGATAAAGGGTACATACCTCAATATCATCAAAGCCATCTATGAAAAACCCACAGCAAATATCATTCTCAATGGGGAAAAACTGAGTGCTTTTCCCCTAAGGTCAGGAACACGACCTTAGATGTCCACTATCACTACTGCTATTAAACATAGTAATAGAAGTCCTAGCCACAGCAATCAGACAACAAAAAAATTAAAGGCATCCAAATCAGCAAAGAAGAAGTCAAACTCTCACTCTTTGCAGATGATATGACACTTTATGTGGAAAACCCAAAAGACTCTACTCCAAATCTGCTAGAACTTGTACAGGAATTCAGTAAAGTGTCAGGATATAAAATCAGTGTACAATCTATACACCAACAACAAGACAGAAGAAAGAGAAATTAAGGAGTCAATCCCATTTACAATTGCACCCAAAACCATAAGACACCTAGGAATAAACCTAACCAAAGAAGCAAAGAATCCATACTCAGAAAACTATAAAGTACTCATGAAAGAAATTGAGGAGGACACAAAGAAATAGAAAAGTGTTCCATGCTCATGGATTGGAAGAACAAATATTGTGAAAATGTCTGTTCTACCTAAAGCAATCTACACATTTAATGCAATACCTATCAAAATACCATCAATTTTTTTCAAATAATGGCTAAAATTAACAAGGCAGGAAATGACAGATGTTGGCGAGGATGCAGAGAAAGGGGAACTCTCCTACTTTGTTGGTGGGAATGCAAGCTGGTGCCCTACCCTGGAAAAAAAGTATAGAAATTCCTCATAAAGTTGAAAATAGAGCTATCCTACGACCCAGCAATCACACTACTGGATATTTACCCTAAAGATAAAAATGTAGTCATCAGAAGGGGCATGTGCACCCAAATGTGTATAGCAGCAATATCCACAATAGCCAAACTATGGAAAGAGCCTAGCTGTCCATCAATAGATGAATGGATAAAGAAGATGTGGTATTTATATACCATGAAATACGATGCAGCCATCCAAAAACAACAACAACAACAAAATGAAATCTTGCCATTTGCGACAACATAGATGGAACTAGAGGGTATTATGCTAAGCAAAATAAGTCAATTAGAGAAAGACAATTATCATACAATATCTCTGATATGAGAAATTTGAGAAGCAGGGCAGGAGGTCCTGGGGGGTAGGGAGGGAAAAATGAAACAAGATGGGACCAGAGAGAGGACAAACCATAAGAGACACTTAATCTCAGGAAACAAACTGAGGGTTGCTGGTGGGTGGTGGGGAAGGGATAGGGTGGCTGAGTTATGGACATTGGAGAGGGTATGTGCTATGGTGAATGCTGTGAATTGTGTAAGACTGATGATTCACAGACCTGAACCTCTGAAACAAATAATACATTATATGTTAATTTTAAAAAAGGAAACAAAAACAAATAAAAAACTATATTCTATCCAAATGCAGAATTTTACCATGAACCAAATTACTCATAGTCCTGATTCAAATGTACTATAGTGACATTCTTATCATATTCTAATTGAAATTCTAATGTAATTCTTGTGTAATAACACAGTGCACAGAAAACAGTCATGGTCCAGGCAGTGTCACCACCAGTTGGTTTCATTTACCTAGCTAATGGGAAATTCCCAACTGTTACTTATTAATTGGGCTTAATGATCCTAATGGGGAGCACATTTTGACCAATAGGACCTTTCTCCTTTTCTCCCCTACCTAAGCCATCAAAAATACCAGTCTCCCAGGATGTTTCCAGTTGGTATATGCCAGCCATCTGCAATCTACTATGCCTGTTCAAAATTGGTTTCTCCTATGGGAACAATCTCATTATGGAAGAAGAGTTTTCAGCCTGAGAGTGCCTGTCGTACCAGGATTAGAACACCTAGTATTTGTATATTGTTTTACAGTTTACATGCCTCTCTTATTCATTACCCCCTTTAAACCTCACAACAACCTTATAAGCAGTATTATCGCCATTTTAAACTGAAAGCTCAGAGAAAACTGAAGCTCAGAAATGTTAACTAATTTTTCCAAGTTAATGAATAAAAAAGCACCAGGGCCAGGATTAGAACCTAGGCTTTAAACTCTAAGATCTATATCTTAGACCTTAGGTGAGATGTTTTCTCATCACACCTCTAAACCCCAGTTGCCCAAGGAATAGTCTTTGCTACAAGATTGAAGAATAGAGATACTATTAGTAGCCAAAAGTTAAACTTTAGACTGTACCAGCCATCCCAGATATGGCTGGGGGAAGAAGGGAAGTAGATGATTGCTAAAAAAAAAACACACAAACAAACCAACCAAAACAGCATGAGAACAAGTAGCTAGAATGTCAATGGCAGTTGAAGCAGCCTCAATGATCTGCCCACTACACGGTAGGGCAGAAAGACATGCATTCTACCTAAAATGAATATAATAGCTGATCCTTAAGTTACCATTCACTTGGTGGGCTCTCTATACTTCACATATATTAACTCATTTAATCACATCAACAACTCTATGGAGCAAGATTCTGTTATACTCATTTCAGATGGAAAAACTGAGGCATAGAGAGTTTTTGGTAGTTTGCCTGAAATCCTTATGGAAGAATAGGGAATCTGGTCCAGAGTCCCTGCTCTTAGCTACTACACTATATTATATTGTTATCACTATAGTGGATAGGATTTCTATTATTTTCAAACATCTATATCCATTTACTTTCTGGTAGCAGCACCATTTTGGAGAAATTCATCTCTCCTATGTTGTATTTTAGTCTTAGTGAGACCACCTATCAAGTTGTTCTTTAGAACTTGGGCAATCTGCTCTTATCTCCCAAGAATTTGTATCTTGAATGTACAAAAACAAAGATGGGGAAATAGTTGGATCATCTATCCCACAGCAGGACCCTGAAGGGATTGTATCTATTCCTGCAAACTACAACTTCAGAGCAAGCTGTTCCCCAACTTTCTAAGCCTGGTTCTTCAGCTTTTCCTTTAATTCTAAGAGTTGCCTACATCTAGTTTATTCTTTTTTGCTTAAGTAAACCAGCATCCATTTGTATTGCTCACAACCAAATTCTGACACAGCATCATCACTAGTCCCTGGTCTGCTACCAGCCAGCTGTGTGATCCTAGGACATTCAATTGCCTGAACTATGCAACTGAATTAGAAGGACCTCTTTTTGGCACCTGGGTGGTACAATCATTAAGTGTCTCCCTTCAGCTCAGGTCATGATCCCAGCGTCCTGGGATCAAGCCCTGCATTGGGCTCCCTGCTTGGAAGGAAGCCTGCTTCTCCCTCTCCCACTCCCCCCACTTGTGTTTCCTCTTCTGTTATGTCTCTCTCTGTCATATAAATAAATAAAATATTAAAAAAAAAACTGAAATACCTCTTTCTTTTAATAGCTCTAATATTTTTTAATTTGATTCTATGATTCCCTGGTTGGTCATACCATGTCTCATTATTCTTGCTACTATATCTACAACTCCTATAACCATCTATAGGCAAAGCTCTTCCTTCTTCTCTTTCAGGACACAAAACACCACCTATGCAGATCTGGTTTGCCTGTTATTCATTTTCTCTAGCCCCCAAGCCAACTCTCTACAGTGGCTACTTCAGACTTTCTCCTTCCTCCCAATACCCATTATTAGATTCCAAATAGATGGCCTTGTCTTCTGTGTTAGTGAGAATATTACAGTGATTCATCATCTTGCCCACAGTCCCTAGTTTATTTTCATCTTTTCCTCAACACATCTTTACCTCATTATCTCTCCACTCTTCTTTCCTCTTCTTCTCTAAACCATATTTTTTCCCAAGTATGCAGAGTGTGGTTCAAATGGGTATCTTTCATGTACCATGTCCTAGGCACTGTGGTAAGCACAGAGAACACAAAGATAAATATGGCCAGCCCTGCCCCTAGGAGGCATGCATACAATCTGCTTATGGGGGCATATAATAGCAATCAAATATAGATATATATTTAATATATAAACATGTATTTGTATATAGATATAGATATAGATATATAGACATATATAACTATAGATAATAGCAATCAAAATTACAAGAGTTTTAATAGAGTTATTTACAAAGTGTTATGGGAACACTGAAGAGGTCAGGACAGAGTTCCTGTAGCTGAAGAATGAACAGGAGCTGGCCAAATGAGGAACACTGTGACAAGTAGATTAGAAAGAACCAACAGCATGGGCAAAGACAGAGAATCATTCAAAAAATCACAGAGCCTAAGACCATGCCCACAAACACATGCCCTTGATTGGTAATTATGCTTGCCATGCCTGAATGTATCAAGTAACACAAGTCTGACCAGTACACCCAGCTCGTTCCTCATCCTCTGAACTAGCATGGCCCATGCTCTCAAGAGCCCTTGTCCTGACTCCATTTCCTAAAACCCTTCACTATACCTTCACTGATGCTTCACTTGTGTTCAGTCATCATCAAAACCTTTTCTTGGAACATTTCCTTCACTGCTTGCTTTAGAAAACTTGCTCTCCCCTGAAGACCTGCTTCCTCTGCAGCCTTCTCAAGAGGTAACTTCCTTATCCTCCACACCAGGCATGCAGATAGGATAGAATCCTCTTGGGATCCTACTGGGGCTTCAAGGCCATTCTCCTGCCTCTTCCCTAAAATTAAAACAAAAACCAAAAAAATCAACTTTTGATCTATCTCATGTCAACAAATGATCACCTGCCGTTCTCTCCTTACTACAATCAGCTACAACTTCTAAGTCATTCTATCTCAGTGTCTTAAGATTTTAGTTCCCAGTTCACTGTCACTCTCTGCAACATAATCTTACTACAAGGAATTTTATTTTCATTATCTACATGGATGATATTCTAACACCTAGTGCTTTGCTATCCCATCTCCTCAGAGGTCTTCCTTGTTCTCCACCTTAGTCATCCACTCCCCTTGTCAATACCTTGTCAATACACATAACGGAAACCTTTCCATTATCTCAGTCTCAATAATCCCCCATCCTGATCATTACCTCCTGTTTTCCTTACTCACTAGGTTACACAACTCCAACAGCATTTCAGTTTCACTGGACCATGCACAGATTTTATTCTCTGTACCCTCCTGTTCTCCTCTCCCTCTTACCCAGTATTACAGTCTGAATGTTTGTGTACCACCATCACCACCCCAAAATTAATATGTTGAAATCTCAATGCCTGATGTGATGGCTATTAGGAGATAGGATCTTTGGGAAGTGCTAGGTCATAAGGGTGAAGACCTCATGAAAAAGACCCCACAAATCCCTGACTTCTACCAAATGAAAACACATGAAGTCTGCAATCCATAAGAAATACCTCATCATACTAGCATTCTGGCCTCAGACTTCTAGCTTCCAGAACTGTGAGAAATAAGCCTCTATTGTTTATAAGCTACTCATTCTCTGGCATTTTATTATAGTTAGCCAAATAGACCAAGAAGGGACTAAGACACCCTGCTTAACTTCCTGAATACATCATTACCTCACTTCCTTTCATAAACCTTCACCTTTCTGGAACTAAACTGGGAAAAAGTCCTATCCTTGTTAAATTCAAATTTCCACCCACTGTATGTCTGCATCCAAGCAAACTAAGACTTAATGGAAAATAATTACATGATTATACTGACTAGTCTGTAAATCTGTGTTTACAAACTTTAGATAGATCTTCAGTATCACCCAATAATCCTATGACACTTATTGGATACATTTAATTTCTCAATCTCCCAAATGAATATTTTCCTCTCTTCTCAAACACAGTATTTTTTCTCATCCTTACTCTCAGCTGATAATTTTGTTCCTATTTCACTATTAGAGCCAACTAAAATGAACTTCCATGCCTTCTCACCACCATATCTACCCAGCTACCAATATCTGCATCACACACTGCACCTTCTCTTTTATTCCTAAATGAATTGCTCCTGCCTCTATCAATTCCTCCACTTACTCCCTGGGTTCTACCTACTCCTAACTACTCAATGACATTGTCAAGGCAGCTATTCCCCTTTATACTCCATCACCAATTCCCCTTCTTTACTGAATTATTCTAAAAGGATACCTACTGTAATTTCTTTCAGTCCTGACTCCAAATCCCCTTCAACCCACCCTTCTGTTTCTCTGATTCCCTTTTCAGAAGATCTCCTTGTTGTTATCTATATAAATTACCTCCAATTCCTATTCATCCATTACCCTTTTCGAGATATTACCAAACACTATAAAATTCACCATTTTAAAGTACATGATTCAGTAGTTCAAGGTTGTACAACCATCAAATTATCTAAATCTAAACATTTTCATAATCCCCCCAAAAAAAAAACCAAAACCCCATACCCACAAACAGTCACTTCTCATTTCCTCCTTCTCACAGTAGATCAAAAAACTAATCTACTTTCTGTCTCTATGGACTCACATATTCTGGACATTTCATAAAAATGGAATTATATCATATAATATGTAGCCTTTGTGTCTTGCTTCTTCCACTTAGCATGTTTTGAGGTGCATTCATGTTATAGCAAGTATCAGTACTTCACTTCTCAGTCTCTTTCTTGAGACTATTGCAATCAGGTTTTTCCCTCTACTGAAACTATGGTCAGTCTTCTTCTTGTTGCAAAACCTAGTGACCAGGTCTCAGTCATCACCATACTCAATCTCTTAGCAGTATTTGACACAGGTGATACCCCTCCTCGAATAACTTCCTTCACATCGTTTCCAAGACCTCACATACTCTGGTTCACTGGTCACTCCTTCTGGGTGTCTTTGCATGCTCCCTCTTAACTTTCTGATTCTAAACGTTCAGATGCCCACAAACTCAGTTCTTGGATCTCTTCTCTTTTCTCTAGCTATCTTCCTTTCCTTAGGGACCACATCCAGTCTTGTGGTTTTAAATTACATCTACATGCTGACAATCCCCAAACTTCTATTTCTCATTAGAACTTCCCCCCGCCCCCAACACCAGACTTGGAACTTTCTCAAGATGTTCACTTGAATAAAAAGTCATCAGACTCTACTGAAACACAACTCCCAAATTCACCAATCCCTGCTCTTCTTCAGTCTTTCCCATCTCAGTTAATCTAACTCCACTCTTTCTAGTGCTCAAGCCAAAATCCTTAGCTTCATCCTAGATGCTTCTTTCTTTCATATACCCGCATAAGAAAGTTCTCTTGCTTATTATATCTCTAAGACATATCCACAACTAGGATTTTCTCACTACATTCACACATTCATCCTAGACCCAAACATTACCTTTATTGCAATGACCCCTTAAATGTCTCTCAGTTTCAAACCCTTGCTTCTACACCTCAATACTAGTTTCAACGCAGCAATCCAAACAATCCTTTCTAAAAATAAGTCCGACCATATCATATCATACTTCTGCTCAAAATCCTCCAAATAAGTTTGTATCTCAGAGCAGAACCAAAGTTCTTTACAATGAGTGACCAGATTCTACACAAAATGACCTTCATGACCTCTCCGACTTCATCTATTCCTCTTAGCCACCTTCCTTCCTCCATTCCAACAAGAGTAGCTATTCTTTGACTACTTCAGGCATGCTCCTGCCTCAGGACATTTGCACTTTATGTTCCCTTTGCCTGGATTTCTCTTACTCCAGATTACCTGCATGATATACTGACCTTTTCAATTTTTCACTCAAACAACTCATTCTCAGTTAGTCTTCCTTATTCTGTCTATTCCCCAGCTCTCCCTTTCTTTATTTTTTTAAACATATTTTATTTATTTATCAGACAGAGAGTGAGAGTGACAGTGAGCCAGCATGAGCAAGGAAGCAGCAGGCAAAGGGAGAAGCAGGCTCCCCGCCAAACATGGAGCCCGATGCAGGACTCGATCCCCGGACCCTGGGATCATGACCCGAGTGTAAGGCAGATGCTCAACCAACTGAGCCACCCAGGCATTCCACTCTGTGTCCTTTCTTTACCCTATTTTTCTCCACACTACATTCAATGTCTTACATATTACACATTTTACTTGTTTTCATATCTGTCCTCTCTAGAATATTAGCTCTGTACAGGCAGGGATTTTTGTCTGGCTTGTTCATTAATTTCTCTGAGGGTCTAGGTTGGAGCCAGACACATAATAGGTACTTCACTAATATTTGTTGAATAAGCAAATTAATGAAGTGCTCAGCACCTAGCTGAAACTGGAAACCCTAAGTTTATAGCCTCATGTTTTTCATCAGTTTACAAAGGCAGAGAATGTGAGATTGTAGGGTTGATTGAAGTTTTGCTGAGAAAACATGTTAGAAAAGGAGAATATATGAGAGTTGTGGCTATTAGTGATAAGTGGTTCATGGGATCACCATGGAAACCAGTCTTCATAAGAGAAAAAAAATGATACTACAAAAAGAACGGACAGACCAGGTAAAAGTGAAATATTTTAGAGTATGGAGAGCCCTCTGAGGTTGAAAATTGGATTAAAGACTTAGAAAGATAAGGGGCTATTGTCACAGTAGATTCAGAGTTCAAATATCAGAGCTATATATATTGTTGATTTTGACAAGGTCCAATGTGTCCAGATGTGAGTGACTGAGATGAAACAGAAAAGTTCACTAAAAATGAGAAAGTGAGATTTTGGGGTGGGGTGGGGCATCTCTATAGACACTGAAGTACCTCAGGTTCCTGGAAAAAGTTGAGGTAAAGTAAAAAATTATCATACTACCTATATGACTTGGCTATTAATTTAAGAACTATGTCTCAGTTTCCCTGTCTAAAAAATAGGGGTAATATAAAGTACCTAATCCAGATAGTTATTATGAGTTTTAAATGAGTTAATATTTGTAAAGCCCTTAGAACACTGCCTGGCACATAAGTACTGCTTTAATTCTAATAATGCACAAGATTCCAAAGACTTCATGAATTCAAGAGCATTAGCCAGTCAGGTAGTTCAGGACATGACACTGATGTTATAAGGAAAGAAGGACTTCAAAAGAGAGGCAAATAATATCACAATGACCAGGCAACTAACATAAACATCTGGACAAGCCCAAGGGAGTCCATAATAATTTGTTGGATGAGCAGTGAGGACTGTGGTAAGCCAAAAGGGGTCACTTCACCACACCTTGAGCCAGCCATTGCCCTGCAGCAATGTAAGCCCTGTGTCATCAAAACTCCTAGTTTTTACAAGAAAAGCCATATGCTCATTCTTATATTAAATCTTCCAGTTATGCAGATAAAGACACATACAAAACGAAAGAGAGAAAGAACTAGAGGCCGATATCTGTGATGAACATAGATGCAAAAATCCTCAACAAAATACTAACAACAAAATACTAATAAAAAGTCCTCAACAAAATCCAACAATACATTAAAAAAATCATTCACCACCATCAAGTGGGATTTATTCCCGGGATGCAAGGTGGTTCAATATTCACAAATCAATCATTATGATACATCATATTAATAAGAGAAAGTTTAAGAATCACATGGTCATTTCAAGAGATGCAGAAAAAACACTTGACAGGGGTGTCTGCGTGGCTCAGTCATTAAGCATCTGCCTTCAGCTCAGGTCATGATCCTAGCATCCCGGGATGCTCAGGTCATGATGCTCAGGTCCCATCCTGGGATCATGCCTCTCATCAGGCTCCCAGCTCAGTGGGAAGCCTGCTTCTCTCTCTCTCTCATTTCCCCTGCTTCTATTCCCTCCCTCGCTGCCACTCTCTCTGTCAAATAAATAAATAAAATTTTTTAAAAAAGAAATAAAAAAGAAAAACCACCTGACAAAGTGCAACATCCATTCATAATAAAACCCTCAACAAAAGTAGATTTAGAGTGAACATACCTCAACATAATAAAGGCTACCTATGAAAAACCCACAGCAAACAGCATCCTCAATGAGCAGAAACTGAGAGCTTGTCTTCTATAGTCAGGACCAAGACAAGGATGTCCACTCTCACCACTTGTACTCAACATAGTACCAGAAGTCCTAGCCACAGCAATCAGACAACAAAAAGAAATAAAAGGCATCCAAACTGTTAAGGAAGAAGTCAGATTTTCACTATTTGCAGATGACATGTTACCATATATAGAAAACCCACAAGATTCCACCAAAAAACTACTAAAAGTGATAAACAAATTCAGTAAAGTCACAGGATACAAAATCAACATGTAGAAATCTGTAGCATTTCCAAATACCAATAATGAAGCAGCAGAAAGAGAAATTAAGGAATCAACCCCATTCGCAATTACACCAAAAATAATAAGATGCGTAGGAATAAACCTAACCGAAGAGGTGAAAGACCTGTACTCTAAAAACTGTAAAACCTTGCTGAAAGAAATTGAAGCTGACACAAAGTAATGGAAAGATATCTATTCTCATGGATTGGAAGAACAATTATTGTTAAAATGTCTGTACTACCCAAAGCAATCTATGCATTTGATGCAATCCCTATCAAAATACCAACAGCATGTTCCACAGAACTAGAATAAACTATCAAACAAACAAACTACAAACAAAATTTGTATGGAATACAAAATACAAACAAAATTTGTATGGAACCACAAAAGACCACAAATAGCCAAAGCAATCCTGAAAAAGAAAAGCAAAGCTGGAGGCATCATAATTCTGGATTTCAAGTTACATCACAAAGATGCAGTAATCAAAACAATATGGTCCTGGCACAAAATAGACACACAGATCAGTGGAACAGAATAGAAAATTGCAGAAATGAACCCATAGGTATATGGCCAATTAATCTTCAACAAAACAGGAAAGAATATCCGAAGGGAAAAAGACTCTCTTCAACAAATGGTACTAGCAAAACTGGACAGCCACATGCAAAAGAATGAAACTGGACCACTCTCTTACATCATACACAAAAACAATCTAAAAATGGATTAAAGACCTAAATGGGAGACCTGACACCATAAAAATCCTAAAAGAGAGCATAGGCAATAACTTCCTTGACATCGCCCATAGCCACATTTCCCTAGGTAAGTCTTCTGAGACAAGGGAAACAGTAGCAAAAATAAACTATCAGGACTGCATCAAAATACAAAGCTTCTGCACAGCGAAGGAAACAATCAACAAAACTAAATGGCAACCAACCTACAGAATGGGAGAAGATGTTTGCAAATAACATATCCAATAAAGGGTTAATATCCAAAATATATAAAGAACTTATAAAACTCCACACCCAGAAAATGAATAATCCAATTTAAAAATGGGCAGAAGACAAGAAGATAGAGACATTTCTCCAAAGAGGACATACAGACAGCTGACAGATACATGAAAAGATGCTCAACATCATTCATCATCAGGGAAATGCAATCAAAACTTCAATGAGGTATCACCTCATACCTATCAGAATGGCTAAAAACAACAACACAAGGAACAATAGATGTTGGTGAGGATATGGAGAAAGGGGAAACTTCTTGCACGGTTGGTGAAAGGCAAACCAGGCAGCCACTCTGGAAAACAGTACGGAGGTTCCTCAAAAAGTTAAAAATAGAACTACCTTATGATCTAGCAATTGCACTACAAGGTATTTACCCCAAAAATACAAAAATTCTAGTTCAAAGGGATACATGTATGCTGATGTTTATAGCAGCATTATCTACAATAGCTAATTTGTGAAACAGCCCAATTGTCCATCAATAGATAAATGGAGAGATAGATAGATCAATAGATAGACATGTGTATGTATGTGTGTGTGTGTGTAATGAAATATTACTCAGCCATAAAAAGGAATGTACTCTTGCCATTTGCAATGACATGGATAGAGCCAGAGTATTACACTAAGCAAAATAAGTCAGTCAGGGAAGGACAAATACCATGTGATTTCACTTGTATGTGGAATTTAAGAAACGAAGCAAACAACCAAAGCTGGTGGGGGTGGGGGGAAAGAGAGACAAACCAAGAAACAGACTCTTAACTATAGAGAACAAAGTGATGGTTACCAGAGGTGTAGTGGGTGGGAGGATGGGTCAAATAGGTGATGGGGATCAAGGAGCACTCTTGTGGTGGGAGATGGGACCAGGTAATGAGGGGTTAGAATAAGTTCTTCCACAAACTGAGGGTTGCTGGGGGGAGGAGAGGGTAGAGAGTGGTGGCTGGGTTATGGACATTGGGGACAATATATGATATGGTAAGTGCTGTGAAATGTGTAAGCCTGACAATTCACAGACCTGTATCCTTGGGGCTAATAATATAATGTATGCTAATGAAAATGATTAATTAAAAAAATAAGCTCTTCCTACTGTTCAAGCAGCTATGCACTTTCTTGGAATTCTCTGAGATTTTGAGGACATCAGTTAAATTCAAAGTCAGATGCTCAGGAAGACCAGAATTGTATGTCTCTGAACCCAAACAAAAGGCAATGATAAAAGAGAGATCTATGGTACCCAGAACATCTAGCATTCAAGATCATGAGGTTTAGAACCAGGCAGAGATCCAAACGTAAGGGATCTAGTAACATAGGGGATCATTTGTACTCTCTTAGAAAGTAACTTACACCTTCTAAAAATCTGTTCAAATTCCCTTTCCTTCAAGCTTCTCTCTACTCTAACAGGGATTATTCCAAACATCAAAATCAAGAACTATTCCCTAGAGCTGCCATAACAAATTACTACAAAGTAGGTAGCTTAAAACAATAAAAAACTATTCTTTCTTTTTTGGAGGTCAGAAGTAAAAAATTAAAGTTTCAGCAGGTTTGGTTTCTGGAGGCTCTAGGGAGAATCTTTTACATGCTTCTCACCTAGTTTTTCGTGATGGCTGACAATTCTTGGCATCCTTGGCTTAAAAACATCTCTCCAATCTCTGCTTCTGTCTTCTCATGGCATTCTTCTGCATCCCTATGTTTTCTCCTTTACTGTCTCTTATAAAGACATTCTGTCATTGGATTTAGAGCTTACCCTAAATCCAGGATGATTTCATCTTGAGATCCCTAACTTAATTACATCTGCAAAGACCCTATTTCCAAATAAGGAAGATTCACAGATACTGGGGATTAGGACTTGGACATATCTTATGGGAGGCACTATTCAACCCACTATAAGAAATAAAATCAGGGGCACCTGGGTGGCTCAGATGGTTAAGCATCTGCCTTCAACTCAGGTCATGATCCCAGGGTCCTGGGATTGAGTCCCACATCGGGCCTCCTGTTCAGTGGGGAGTCTGCTTCTCCCTCTCTCCCTGTCTTTCCCCCTGCTTGTGCTCTCTCTGTCTCTCTCTCTCTTCCAAATGGATAAATAAAATCTTTTTAAAAATAAAAAAAAATAAAAAAAAACAAAATAGCAAACATAAGCTAGATTCTCCATCTACCAAAAATTTAAAATATAAGGTACCCCAAATTGTGATTTTTATGAGTTAATACTATAACCCCCTAATACATTTCCTTTTTACTAAAATACATATGGACACATCAGGAAATAAAAATAAAAGTAAATCACATAATCACAGAGACCAAAAACAAGTTAGCAACTTTTTGCCAGAATCTTGAAGAATGCCCACCAACTTAAAGCCTATAGAGCTCATTTGAAAAACAATCAGTTGGTATTTTACAAACACTGTCCTCTGAAATCAAGAGCTCTGTTAATCTGGAAGTATAATGTACTTCAAAACACTCCCAGGTTTGATTATTCACTGAAGAACTCTCAAGACTCAGCATATATTCATACTCGCAGCTATAATTTATTATAGCAAGAGGATATCAAGGACAATCAGCAAAGGGAAAGGCTCATGAAGTGAAGTCAAGGGAAACCAGGCACAAGTTCCCAAGGGACCTCTCCCGGTAGAGTCACAAGGATGTGCTTGACTCCCCTAACAACAAGTTGTCATAACATATGTGAACTATTGCCAAGCAGGAAAGCTTGTTGGAGACTGAGTGCCCAGGACTGTTATTGGGTGATGTTCCCAGAGGCAAACCCCTACTTGTAACATACCCAAACTATAGACTCTCAGAAGGAAAGCAGGTATTCAGCATAAAATATATTGTTTGCACAAATAGTGTAAGCACACTGAGCCACTTCTGTTATCAGTTCATGGTAGGAACCCTCCAGGAATCTAAGTTTCCAGATACCAGCCAAGACCCAACCTTGCAAGCAGGCCTTTACAAGGATAGCAGTTTGGTTCTACTCTGTTAACTCTTTTCTGCACAGGTAGACTGAGAAGAGACTTTGCCCTACCTCCCCTGCTTTCTGTCCCTGACTCAGAAATGCAGAGTATCAGAAAACAATAGCTATTCCCAGGCCCTGTATGATGCTCTTAGAGGCAGGTAGTGTTTGGGTCTCATCTCAACATACCCAGTGGCAGTTTTCTGTCTAACATCTGTCTGTATTAAAGAATGAAATTATAATAGTCAGAAGGTAACATAAGAGAAGTCAGGGACTAGAGACCCCTTATTCTGACACACTCTAGGTAGGGGCAGGGACTGGTAGGGCCCTGGCTTATACCCAGATTGCAAACTCTCAGAACTCACAGGGAGATGGTACCAGTACTACATAGCTAATAACACAAGCCACCCTCAGCATCTCTTTTGAAAAACACGATGTCTGATAACCTGGTTACCTATAAAGCATGTAAATATTTTATGGTACAATTCCAAATGTTAGAAAATGGCAGAAAAATGATTCAGTGGTTTCTAACTCTTTAGACATGTGCCCTATCAAGTAATGGATGAAACCTATAGACCCTCAAACAAACAATTAATGAACACACACTTAATGCAATACTCTAATAACTATTTTAAAGTGTCCACAGACCCCTCTCATCCCAAGCTCAAATCCATGTTGAGAGCCTCAAAGAGCTTCACAGCCCCAGTTTTTAATGGAAAAGACCTAGTCACATTGTTGTTCATGTTTGAAACCAAAAGAAAGATATTCTTATAAATGTAATTATATTAAAACATTTATTCAATCAACAAATATTAAACTCCAATAATATTCTAGTGCCAGGGAATCAGTGTGAATAAGCAGACAGGGCACTTGCTTTTGTAAACCTTATGCTCTATTAGAGGGACACAGAGAAATAGGAAAGCAAATGAATGCACAACTGCTATGAAGAAGAACTTCAATGAGGTGCTCACACTTGATCTCAATGAGAAGAAGAATTAAATCAAGTAACAACCCGACACAGAGGATTTCAGGCAGGAAAGTATCAAGATCTTAAGCCTTAAGCATCTGGCCTCCAAAGCTTCATATGAGAAATCTCTGATAGTCTGATTGAGGATCCCTTGTACGTGATGAGTAACTCCTCTCTTGGTGCTTTCAAGGTTTTTTCTTTGGCTTTGGCTTTGGATAGATTGCTTATAATGTGGGTTGGTGTGGGTCTGTTTGGACTATCTACTTGGAATTCACTGAGCTTCTTAGATCAAATTTGGGAAGTTTTCAGCCATTATTTCTTCAAATTTTCTCTCTGCCTCTTTCTTTATCTCTTCCTCTGGAACTCCTGCAATGAATATGTTGCTCCACATAATGGTATCCAACACAATGGTTACGTTCTGTTCACTTTTCTTCAATCTTTTCACTTTCTGTTCCTCAGACTCAATAATTTCCATTACCCTATCTTCAAGTTAGCTGATTCCTTCTCCTGCCTTCCCAAATCTGCCTTTGAATCTCTCTAGTGAATTTTCCATTTTGGTATTATAATTTTCAGCTCAGAATTTCTTTTTGGTTTCAAGGTTTTCTATATCTTTATAATATTTTCAATTTATTCACACATCATTTTCCTGGCTTTCACCATATCTTTCTTTATTCCTTGAGCATCATTAAGACAGCTATTTTAAAGCCTTTGCCTAGTAGGTCCACCCTAAGGTCTCTTTAGGGACAGTTTCCTATTATTTTTTTTTCTTTTAATAGGCCATAATTCCCTATTTCTTTGTAAGACCTGTGACTGACTTTTTTTTAACTGAAAACTGGACACTTGAATCCAATTATGTGGTAACTAGAAATCAGATTCTCTCCTCCCCTTTATTTATTAGGTCTTATGTTTTTATTATCATTTTATTATCATTTTTATTGTTACACATTGTCTCTGTGCTTGTACAGAGATCAAAGATCTCTGTACAGCTTGTACTATATCAGCTTGTACTGTAAATTTAAGGATCAGCTTGTACTGTAAATTTAAGGTTTTCTCATGTCTTTTCTGAGCCTATGCCCTTCTCATGACATGTATGATGACTTTCTAAGTTTTCTCATGTATGCAGTAGCTTTTGAATGTAGTAGGTTTTAATGTCTAGCTACCATGGGATGGGGAGAAGAGAAAAGAAAAATGAAAGTGGGAGAAAGGCACTAGCCCTTTAAAAACCTCTGGAAATCACTTCAACTGAAGAGGGCTTGCAGCAATGAGAAACAAAAACAGTAGATGCTGCCTCTTTATTTGCATGTCTGTGATCAGAAGAAGAAATCAGTGATTAAGGCTCAGATCCCTAATATTTGGAGGACAGAGTCTTTTTTCCCACCCTGGATCCCATAAGCTGCATGCAATTTCTCCAGGAACATGTGCATTGCCACCTGCCATAGGGCTATGGGATAGAGAATGGGTAACTGCCGAGTAACTGCTGATCTAAGAGTTAAAATTACCACAATTTTTCATCCAAAATTTCTTCTGGAAGTTCCAAGTCTCAATGGAATCCAGAGTTCCAAAATAGTTACATCAGACAGATTCTACTAGTGTAAATATTATTTAGTTGGAGAGACAGATTCCTTGTGCATCTCACTTTGCTGTCTTACCCCTGTGATTTGCATTTTATAAAGATGGGGATGTTGGATGGTTAACAGATTGTGGAAATGTGAGTGAATTAAGATCCTTCCTGGTACTAGTGATAGCATTCCCAACTCAAGTAAGCAGTGCCAGAATTTATTATCACACATACTACAAAGTCTGGAGGGGTTAAACAAAACAAAGACTGAGAGCATCAACATATACTCTAAAGAAATACTAAAGAAACTATTACCCAGTGGTGAGATTACAGAGCACATTCCAAGGATATTAGAATAAACCTTAACAGGGAACCCTCCTACACTGTTGGTGGGAATGCAAGCTGGTGCAGCCAGTCTGGACAACAGAATGGAAGTTCCTCAAAAAGTTGAAAATAGAGCTACCCTATGACCCAGCAATGGCACTACTGGGTATTTACCCTAAAGATACAAACGTAGTGATCCGAAGGGGCACGTGCACCTGAATGTTTATAGCAGCAATGTCCACAATAGCCAAACTATGGAAAGAACCTAGATGTCCATCAACAGATGAATGCATAAAGAAGAGGTGGTATATATTTATAATGGAATATAATGCAGCCATCAAAAGAAACAACATGGATGGAACTAGAGGGTATTGTGCTGAGCGAAACAAGTCAGAGAAAGATAATTATCATATGATCTTCCTGATATGAGGGATTTGAGAGGCAATGTGGGGAATTTGGGGGATAGGGAAGGAGACAAACCATAGCAGACTCTTAATCTCACAAAACAAACTGAGGGTTACCAGGTTGCGGAAGGGATAGGGAAAGGGTGGTTGGGTTATGGACATTGGGGAGGGTATGTTCTATGGTGAGTGCTGTGAAGTGTGTAAACCAGGCGATTCACAGACCTGTATCCCTGGGGCTAATAATACATTTAATGTTTATAAAAAAAATAAAAATTAAAAAAAAGAATAAACCTTAATATTAATATTCACAGCCCCCACCATCACCACTATCCCCTTCTCAGCATATCCCTCCCCATCCCAAGAAAAAGGACTCTGTGGGAAGTTGAGTCATTATACTTAATAAAATGGGGGGAAAGGGAAGAGAAACACAAATCTGTGTGTTAGCAGAGACTTGAAAGGAGGTGGGAAGCTAATAAGTGACCACACGTAATTTTGCTATTCCAGGAGAAATACAAATAAAATATTTTAGTTACCTTATAAAGATCAAGTGTTCTACAAAGAGTAAACATTATTATTTATCCACTTACAAAAAGATTTTTTAATAGGATTTAGTTCTATAAATGGTAAACTCTTTGTCTCATAAATCCTCTTATAGACTTCAAAATTACATACTCTTTCATTAATTCTTGAGGAATAATTTTCCAAAATGGAGTTTCACTAGATAACCCCCTCTACTTCTTACTTAACATTTAATTATGAATCACCTTGGCATGTCATTAATGCCTGAACTGGTGGATCTAGTCCCATATTCCCTTCCTCATTTGTCCTTGTTCTTATGTTGTACTTAACTAGGGGAATGTAATTTCCTCCCACAATCTTGTTTAAGTAATTCTACCAATTTCATTTTAGAGTCTTATTTAATTATTTAAAAAAGGTATTCAGAGAGTTGAGGTTCCATTTTTCTAAAAGTAATCTGTAGAGGACTTCTGTTACCATTATTAGATTAAGTTGAGTGCCCCAAATCTGGCACAGATTATAAATTATGATGTTGCAAATTCTTCCAGATTCACACTTGCTAAAGTCATCATCCCTCTGGGCAAGCATGTGTGCATATTTTACTCTATATTATATTAAACTTGGATGACTGTAATCACTTACTAAGCGATTTACATGCTCCAAGCTATCTTACACATCTCTCCAAGACATCTTTTCTTCAATCACTATTCTGTTTTGAAAATCAATAGTTTCTCATCAGCCATAAGATAGGCTCCAATCTCCTTACCCCAGGACTTTGATACTCTTCAAAATTACATTGAAATTTATTTCCAAATTCTTAACTTTTCACTAGCCCCATTACTATAATCAAACAAGGCTACTCAGACTTTATTGTTTTCCTATGCCCCCTACTTCCTACTGCCTAGAATCTGCAGCCCCACTTCTGTCCCTCCATCTGAATCCAACACTGAATCCAAGGCCAAGCAAGCCCAATAGCCTCTAAAACACAAGGATCTTACTCTCCTTCATCCATGAGCCCCACCACTCACTTGGCACATTTCACATTCTGGTATCAAAATTCTCTTTCATTGCATCTCCACTTCCTCATATCAGGGAGTTAAGGTGGTAGGAAAAGTAAAAATGAAAGAAGATGGGATCGGGAGGGAGAAAAACCAAAAGAGACACTTAATGTCATAAAACAAACTGAGGGGGGTGGGGGGAAGAGGGGTTGGTTGAGGGTGGTGGGGTTACATCATATGTTTAAATAAAGCTTAAATAAAGTAAAAAAAAAAAATTCTCTTTCATGTGTGTTGATCGTATCTTCCCAGATAGAAGTTACATTCCTTAAGAACTAAGCAATGACTCATTCAGCTTAAACCAAGTACTCAAAAAATACAAGTAATAGGTCATTCATTTCATGATAGAAATATTCAAAATTAACAGACCTACAGCATGGAGGGTACTTTTCTCTGTACTGCTATCTCCCAAAGCTGCAAGAGACTCATGGCTGGGTTTTCCCCAGGCTACTGCTGAGGCAAGGTTAATGCATTCCATTTCCATCCAAGCTGCTTACTCCACTTCAGGGTTAAGCAGATACCTGGTATTAATAGCTAAAGGGCAACAAGCATAGTATACTCAACCCCAATTTGGGAGAAAGTATATATAACTTTGGAACAATGATATATACTGTTAAACTGAACAAAAGTTGTTAATTACTGAACCTTATCAATATGCCAATATTTCAGACACTGAACGAAGAACATTATATACATTAATTCACTTAATTCTTATACACTTAATTCTTATAACTATCCTGTAAAGTAGATATTATGAGCCCCCACTTTACAGATGAAGAAACCAAGGTTCAGCAAGGTTAAGTAGTTTTCTCAAAAGCACACAGATAGAAAATGGAAAAACTGGGAATCAGATCTAGGTCTTTCATTCCAAATCTAAGAATTAACATATACTACATTATATTGCCTCCCAGTCATAGCCCTGTCTTTCTTCTTCTCCCTCTCTTTCTTTCTGATGAACATGTAATCTGAAAAGAGCCCTAGATACTAACATAACCTCAGTTTGTGTCAGGTATGGTCTAATCTACTGAGCTAGAAATTAAGAATTTCTAAGTTATCTGTGCTGCTTTATAGCATTTATAGTCCCTTATATTTATAATCTCCTGGACTGATGGCAAATTAAAGGAGGCAACAATGTAGTTTCTCACCTTCCCCTCTTTTTGTGTCCTTCATGTGGATATAAATGATTATAATGATATGTTGGAGACATATAAAGTATATAGGCAGGTGACTGGGCAATTGACCTGCTGCTGAAAGTCATGAGCTGTAAAAGCCTTGTCTCTGAGGAAGACTTGGCCCAGGATACTGTTTGATCCCTTAAGCTTGAGGTTGATTATGGAAACAATAAAAATGATTAAGGGTCTGCCAAGCAATGTCAGCCTATTTTCTTCCTTTCTTCCTTTCTTTCTTTCTTTCTTTCTTTCTTTCTTTCTTTTTTTAAACCTAAGAATTTTAGAAGCCATGAGTAAGGATGCACTTTGTGAGACTGAATAGAAAGGAGTTCTGCTTACCATAAAGATGTGTGTGGGGAGGAGTCAAGATGGTGGAGGAGTAGCAGACTGAAATGACATCAGGTCACAGGAGTTCAGTAAGGTAGTTATCAAACCATTCCAAACACCTACAAAGCCAACAGGAGATTGAAAAGAGGAAAAACAGCAATTCTAGGAACAGACCACTTTCTGAAAGGTGGAACGTGCAGAGAAGTGAATCTGAAGCAATGGAAAGATAGAGTGGGGGGAGGGGCCGGCTCCCGGCAAGCGGTGGAGCAACAGAGCACAAAATTCGAACTTTCAAAAGTCTGCTCCACTGAGGGACATCACTCCAGAGGCTAAGTGGGCTGAGCCCTCATGGGGACAGTGTGGTCTCAGGTCCCGCAGGGTCACAGGAGGATCGGGGGTGTCAGAGTGAAGCAGAGCTCGCAGATATTAGAGGGGGGAAGCCAGCTACAGAGATGGAGCTGAGGAGTGAGCTCTTAGCTCAGGTTTACCTTAAACGGTGATCCGTGGCACAATCAGGGTATTGCTCGTTCAGCAGTGATCCCACAAGTGGCAGATCCAGGGATAGCGACCAGAGAGGCAGAGCGGCAAGAATCTGCTGGGTCTGGAGACTCCAAATGGTGCTGTGTACCAGAGACAGAAGCACTTGGTCACAGGCTGGGTGAGCTCAGAGCACGGCCAGAGACCAGGGAGATGGGAGTGACTGACCACTTTTCTACAAGGGTGCACT
Organism: Taxidea taxus jeffersonii; assembly: GCA_003697995.1. NCBI lineage: Eukaryota > Metazoa > Chordata > Mammalia > Carnivora > Mustelidae > Taxidea > Taxidea taxus. The sequence goes on from RCUC01077049.1 coordinate 51,755, forward strand.
GAGGAGTGGGGAACCGAGCTCTCAGATCCTCTGGCCCAGAGATTGGGAGGCTGCCATTTTCATTCCCATCCTTCAGAGCTCGACAGAAAGTGTTCAGGGAACAAAAGCTCCCCAGAGCAAACTCAAGCAGATTACTTAGCCGGGCCCCTGACAAGGGCAGCACAATTCCGCGTCGGGCAAAGACATTTGAGAATCACTGCAACAGGACCCTCTGCCAGAAGATCAGCAAGAACGTACAGCCAAGACCAAGCTCACTGGTCAAGAACAGGGAAATCCAGAGGAGGGGAAAGCAAAGCATGGAATTCATGACTTTCTCCCCATGATTCCTTAATCTTCCAAAGTTAATTAAATTTCTTAAATTTTATTTCTTTTTTTTAGTTACATTTTTCTTATTTAAGCTTTTTTATTTAAACATACAATGTAACCCCACCCCCCTCTCCCAACCC
>RCUC01077075.1:0-17721 GCA_003697995.1 Taxidea taxus jeffersonii
AAAAAAAAAAAAAAAAAAAAACACTAAGTGTCAGTACGCTCCTATGGTTAGAGCAGTATTGGAAAAAATAATGAAAAATGAAAAAGGCAAAAAAAGGAACACTGGAAAACAGTAAAAAGATGAAAAACATCAGGAAGGTGTAATGATTCTAAAAGTGAAGTGTTCAACACTAACTCCTAAAGTCTCCATAGTACACGTTGACAGTTGCATGCATCCCCAATTAGAATGGGGAAGATTTCCACACTTGTTTCAGCACAGAGAGACAACTTAACTAACATATCACTAGAAATAGAGAAAATCTGGAAAACAAAATGCATCAAATTGAATGAATTAATATATCTAAAATGTGCAAAACTGTGCAAGCGCTCTTGTGCTTCAGAAGGCAAACCAGAACTTTTCACCTGTTTCAACTGAGGGGACGTCTGAAGAAACGTGAGTGAGTGAAGTCATACAGATTACTATGCAGTTGAGTATTGGGTCATAGCTGAGAAGGGAATTAGAAAATGTTCATACACTTGGAATTTGGAAACATGTGTTTAAAAAAATGCATCCAAGAAAATATTTTGAACTTAGTGAAAAGCTACAAATTAAACCCTGGTCTAAATGCTTCATACTTTTCTTTTTAGGTTCCTTAGCCACCCTTTGGAGCAGGTGGACTAATTACCTCCAAAGTGACAGGTGAAGAAAGAATGCATAGACTTTAGGTCCCTTGATCAAACATAGCTGTTACGTTGGGGAAAGACATACATAAAGCCATCGTAAAAAATAATTTGGGGCCATTCCTAAGCCACATTAACAATAATTGGTTATTATTTCCTAGGGCTTCACTTTACATCTGTGAAATCAGGTACACACAGGAGTATTGTGGAACCTCTTTGGAAATCCTGATCTTTACCCTAGAATTAAAAGCCACCCATGCATTTTGACTGGGGAAATGTACTGGTTCGACTTAAACTTTAACGAAAGTTTATAAATGATGTCTTGACAGTTGCTGGGTAGGGTGGAAGGGGCACCAGGGAGACCACTCTGCGGTCTTGTGGAAGGAACCACACATCAACGGAAGTGAGGGTTTTAGCGCAGCTGAGTGGTCATGATGCTCCTCACCACTGGTGTCTGGTTTCTGAAAACACTTTCGAGTTCACCCTTCACGATCTGCTTACATTTGCATATAACTCATTAGCGATGAAGACTGGTCAAGGAGCATCACACGATTTGGAAGTTTGGAAATGTCTCCTACTCAGTCACTAAACAGGGGTATGCTTGGGTCACAGGATGCTGAACTCATGTTTGGACATTTCACGAGGGAGAAATACAATGGACCTTGTTATCAACAACTTGGCTAGTGTATCAAACACCCAGTGGTGGCCGTGGTTTGCGTGACTCAGTCTTTATTTTGATCTCATGGCCATGCGAGTTGCGCATGTCTTCTCACTGTAGGGAACAAGATGAGGAATAGTCCCTTATGTAGCATGTGTTCATTGTCATGCCAGAGAGAAAGAACAGGAGTCAGCTGTTATCCCCATAACCTTGTTTAATACTTCTTCTGAGGGGTGGTACTAGGCATGCCTGCAGTAGAACTTCTCCTAGGGTAACAACTTGACACTACCCATTGCATTCAGTCATGGGAGGAACTTGAAATATGGGCACACCCTGGTGAGTCATGGGACAATTTTTCTTTATATTTTGGCTAACCTGGGCTCCTTTTTTAAGCCTCATAGGCATTGGGGTGAATTCAAGAGAGATTTGAAAAGGAGAAACACAAGTCCATGGGTCAACTCTCTTGAAAAATTTTGCAAGAAAAAAGCTGAAAACATGGCCTATTTGGACAGAAACATATTCTAAGTAACTTTTTTTCATTAGCTAGGAATATGTCAAAATAAATTAGCAGCACTACAGAAACACACAATTCAGGAGAGTGAAACAATCACATATAGTAGGAACATATTTTGTGAAGCACATCCTTATTTTTGCAAACCCCAGATCCTTAAGTCAACAGTAAACAGCAGATGGTGACATTTAAGCTAAAATCTCAAGTTGAGCAGAAGTCAACTAGGTAAATGTCACTGGTGCAAGGCTAATGCGTTGTCTGGAAGAAGGGGCAGTGAAAGGGTTGACCAGTTGTACGTATAACACATTACTCTGGTAACAATATAGTGGCTTCAGTGAGATTGTTGACTTCAAACCTGTAAGAAGACTTTTCTCCTGTGGAACCTAGAAAGCGTGCATAATATCCCATTTCAATGACAAACATCCCATCTATCTGCAAAATGTATATTCAGGCCCCCTTCGGTTGCCCTGATCCTAGTCAGAGTAGAACAACATTTGGTGCTATTTGACCACATGCAGAACGAACCTTTCTACACAGCAACAGGTGAATGTGTGAATTGAAATTATCTCTGAAAACAAGACACTGGGCCTGAATTTCTTTGTTAAGTGGGAAATAAGTCCTTCCAACCCCATAAAACTGCTGTTTTCTGTTGGGCGTTAGGATCAAGCAGGCACGTCTTGCCATGGCTCAGTGGGCCCTAATATCAGGCTTCCACACAGTTGGAAAACTAATTTGAACATCTCCATCCCTTGTGTACATATACACGAATGTTAGGGTCTGTCATGTGGGCAGTTATGTCTGTAACTCTGGGGGCAGACCACCAGAGTCAGAACAGCCTGTAAACGCAACACGGAGAAAGTTCGCCCTCCTTGCTAATTCCCTGAGCTCTCCCTGCAACCTCTAGATTAGAACGAATATGAAAATCTTCAGTGCAACAACCTCACCTGACCACAGAATTCACAGTAAGACACAACTGCTTTAAATCTCGCTCCCGAGGCAAGATGTTGTATCCAATGGAGTTGGCTTCCCCAACTTCATTCAATAAAACCTCTTCCATTTTTAAGAGTTCTTGACAAACACACCAAATGCTTGTTTGGGCTTATTCTTATGGCTTCCTTAAAAAAAAAAAAATAAACCCCCTTTTTATTGTGATTCAAATAGCTTCTCAAATCCTCTTTCCTTGAGAAGTCAAAAATGGACAAATCTCTATTTCCCTCTTTCATTCTATTGGAAATTGCATTTTTTGGTGATTGTCTTCGTTGCATCAAACACTCTTGAATATTGTGCATACATCTTCTTTTTTTAATGAAAACTCTCTACGTGTATGAACATTTCCCATAAACCATTCCCTATAAAGTGTAGTTCAATAAAAGAGTTTAGTTTTACTTTACTTCCATGGGTGTTTATGGTTATAAAAAGGAAAAAATGACGAGATCTCACTAGAAATGCATTTCTATGTACTGCTGGTAAAGAGGACAGTATTATATAGAAATTCAATAAACTTGCCCAAATCATCACTATCTTAAATATTAAATTCCAGGAATCTGGGACAGTGCTCAGTTTTCTCTGTAGAGCAGACATTCCTATAATTTAAAGGTTAGCACCACATGTAAAATATAAATACATTCAAAATGCAAGTCTGGTTTAAACATTTTGTTGGCATTCCACTTGTAGAGGTAGTGAGAGACGACAATGGCCAAGACCATTGTTTCAAACGAGGGGGCAATTAGTTGAACATGGTTGTTTATTTTCTGAAAGGGAGAAAGAAAAGAAATAATTATTAAAATAAATACCCCAGAGATGTCTCTTCATACTTGACATAAAACAGACCACAAAAAGAATTTCCAGACTTCTCTATAATATGTTCATGGAAAGGTTTTGCCCAGCCAAAATGCAAAGGACATAGAGACACACCTCTTGAAAAGGCATAACTGTTGTAGACTGCACAATACTTTCCAGGGCTCCTCTTTGTGAAGGCATCGCCTGGACACAAGGATTCCCAACAAACCAAGCATCATGACCACCGACCACAGACAAATCTCGAGATGCGCATTATTAGTACTTGCAAAATTCCAGAGTCTTCCCAGGGACAGCTTGTCCCCCATCATCTTCTGCCTTGGGAGGTCCAACTGGGGTCCAACCCCTCGTTCCTCAGCTGTCCTTCACTTACCCCTCTCTGCCCACACCATATGTCATCCTTCATCAAACATTGCAGGACCCCCACATTTCATCCAGTGGTGGAGCCCTTCAGTGACAGTCCGGGACCTGTCTTCTGTTCCTCTGCAAACCATTCCCAGCAGAGCATTCTGATGCGCTTTTTAATTGTGCATGGGCCCTTTCCTTCTGGAGTGGGCTTCCTCTGGTTGCTCAAGTCTCATCAGCCAACCTCAGCTGCTCTCTGTGTTTCCTATGATGCAGTTGGCCCTCGACACCTGACATAACGAACACTCACTTATTCACTTGTTTCCTCCCTCGGACCCCCTCCAAGGAGAGGGTCATCTAAGCCTTCCAACAGTCTGCCGCCATGCCTACCAGTAGATAGAAGCCTCCGCATTATCAACACCCCCTACATTGCTGTGTCTGGCTGCCTGCCACGTTTCTGTGTGCAACCATGGTTTTCAGAGCCCCCACGTCCCCCGCCGACATGTCCCCAGGATCTTCCTGTATTCTCACAATGCATCCACACAGGCTTGGGGCTCTGCACACGGCCGTCTTGACACGGGAAACCTCTCCTTCCCTGGGTCCCACAAGAGTACGACTCCTGTGGGCTTCTCAAGGGGGTCTCAGGTGAACTGGTAGGTTACCAAGAATGAGCAAGGCATAATTAATTTGTTCTTCTGTCATATATTTTAAACCTTATCCTGGCTATTCATCATGAATTATATTGTTTGCCCTTCTGCCCTTAGTACATGTTTTACCCCAGTTAAATTGAGCAATGATGTCCCAAGCCCCAGGCTTCTCCCTAGGAAAAGCACAAAGCCCTTAAAAAATGATTCTTAAAATCCCACACATTCTTTATTGATTTATTTGAGTGATTTATTATTTCATGTGTTTAGTGCCTCCTTCATCTCATGCTGGGTTTAATTTGTCCTCTCTTTTTCTACCTTCATAGAGAGAACATAGATTTTAATCCTTCCAAAGAATCTAATATGCGCCTATAAAGCTGTAAATATCCCTCTAACGACCACGCCAGCTGCATCCCACACATTTTAAATAGGATTCTTAATACGCCCTAGACTTTCTTCTGTGACCCATGGGCTGTGCAGAAATAGTTGGCTTGAACTGCCAAGTATACAGGAATTCCTCAGATAATTGTTTTCATTGACTTTTTAAATTTAATTCTCTTCTGATCAGAGAATACACTTGATGGGATTTTGGTGTTTTAAAATGTCCCCTTATTTATTTTGCAGGCCAGCGGATGGTCTGTCTTTGTGGATATTCAGGAGCACCTGAAGATAAGGGTCCTATGTTCCACAGCCTTTGGGTGGGTGGAGGTCAGTCCCTACGACTGTGTGACACAGGTGCTCACGCCATGCCCACCCTTATTTGCACTCTATCTCTTTGTTCGATCAGTTATTTACTAGATTAGTGGTTATTTACACTGTGGGTACAGTTCTCTCAGCTCACAAGGACGTTTGCATACTGAGTCTGTCCTTAAGAATTCACCCATTGTTGACTTCTGGTCACGTTGCTTCGATTTTAAAATCTCTTTCTGAAATCAAACAGAAATCAGATTTCTGTTGTCTTGATGGTTGGACCCATTTATCATTAGGGAATGTCCTTTCTTATTTCGGTGTTCATAGATTCCTGAAATCTACTTCACTCCTCACATAAGTGACTGAGCTCTCTTAGGAACCAGGCTTGTGTGGTGTATCAGAGCCATTTGTTAATTTTGAATGTGTGGCATTCTTATAATTAATACACATTTCTTATAATAGCGTGATGGTAGATTTTCATGGTCACCCAGTCCCTGAGCTACATATATGGGATTCACATGTCTAAGTCCTTTCTATTTCTAATTTATTGAGGTACAATCCATACTATGAACAGCATCCATTTACAACATACAGTTCAGTGAATTGGGGAAAATACACCCCTTAACACAACCCCATGCTTTCCATGATCAAGGCAGAGGATGTCCCCATAACCCTAGAACATTCCTTCTGTCCCTTTTCAGTCAAATCCTCCTTCTGTAACAAGCCTTAGGCAACCAACAGTATGTTCTCTGTTGCTGTAAATTTGATTGCACATTTTTCAAAATGTCAGATCTGGGGAAACAAGACAGCGTGTTCTCTTCCCTCTTTGTCTTCTTGGTTCAGTGCATGGTTCTGAGAACAGAGCTGCAAATATCAGTGTATTCATAATTTCTGAGCATACCCTTCATAATTGTCTATATAAATCATGGGGTGTTTTTTTTTGGCCCCAGTTTGTTCCATGGCCAACCTCCTTCCAGCTGAAGCAGCCTTGAATACACCTGAATGAATCTTTGTGTGTGTCTTTTGGCTTCCACTCCTCTTGAGTATGTATGTAGGAGAGGGATTGCCAATACCTATAGTAAGATATTTCTATATCGATTTTATACTTACAGTCAAAGTGAGAAGAAGGTACAGAAATTTTGAGTTCTGGGATGCCTGGGTGGCTCAGTCAGTTAAGCATCTGCTTTTGGCTCAGGTCATGATCTCAGAGTCCTGGCATCAAGTCCCATGTTGGGCTCCACAGTGAGTGGGATGGCTGCTTCTCCCTCTGAACCTCCTCCCTCTCGTGCTGTCTTTCCCTCTCAAATAATAAATAATAAAACTTTTTTAAAAGAAGAGAGAAATTTCAGATCCCTACCCCTGCCCCCACATGTGCACAGCCTCCCCATTATCAACATCTCTGACCCACCCAACAGTGCATTCATTACAATTGAGGAGCCTGCCCTGACCAACCCATCAGGACCACCCAGATGCACAGTCCACTTCAGGACTCACTCTTGCTGTTGTCCACTCTGTGGGTTTGGACAGATGCTCAATGACACGCATCCACTATTACCATATCGAACAAGTGGCTTCACCACCCTAAATCCTCTGTGAAGGACCTCTTCCTCCCTCCTGCCCCCCAATTCTTGGCAAGCAGTCATCTTTTTATGGCCTCTGTGGTTTTGCCTTTTTCCAGAATGCAGAGACTTGGACTCTATGTAGCCTTTCTAGCATTTTTGTTTGTGCTTGCCAAAACATGGGAGCAACCAACACGTCCTTCAGTAAATGGATTAAAAAAAAAAAAAAAGTGGCCCATCCAGACAATGGAATATTACCAAGTGCTGCACAGAAATGAGCTTTGAAGCCATGAAAAGACATGGAGAAAACAAAAATGTATAGTAGTAAATGTAAATTTTTATAAAAGTTATTTGTTTTAGAGAGACCACGAAGATAAGTAGGTAGGAGTAGGCAGAGGGGAGGGGAGAGAGCAGACTCCCCACTGAACTCAGAGCCCAACATGGAGTTCGATCTTGGGACCTTGAGATCATGACCTGAGCTGAAATCAAGTGTCGGACGCTCAATTGACCGAGTCAACCAAGCGCCCCATGAAAGGTAAATTAAAAAAAAAAAAAATGTATATATACTCTTAGTCTCTTCAAATCAGGACTAATTTATATCTTCATTAGCATTCTTCAAATTAGAGTCTTCCAATAAGAGAACATGATAGATCTTTATGTATATATTTATATAATATAATTTCATGTGTATATTTATGTACACTCTATGTATATGCTTATATAATATACTCTTTATGTATATATTTCTATAACATAATTTTATTTCATATACATCTACTTATATAAATATAATTTTAATTTATGTAAATTCACACATATGTATTTTTCATCTACATCTGTCTCTCCACCTATTGTCTACCTATCTTTATCTACCTGCATAATCTTTAACCTATCCCCTATTCACCTGTCATACTTTGTTTCCTAATATCTCAGTCTTATTTCTTCCAAGAAATATGTATTTCAAAATACCCATTGATGTTGGAGGACATTACATCCAAAGATGTAAAGCTGTCTGTCCTCATCATCATTGCTTTCAGACTGTTGCACAACAGAATGAGAAAAGAATGGCCTTTTTTGAGAATGACTCAAGACACCTTGTCCATTGCAAGGTCAGCACTTCACTTCCAATAAGCCCTGCAAGCCAGGACTTGATTCTAATGGCCACATCCAGTGTTCAGTTCTATGTCAATTATTTAAATGGTCCTTGCCCTCGAATTACCTTTACCATTTTCAGAATCCATCTCTGTCATCTAGATTTTGTCACTTTTCCAAATGCTGGAATCTCAAACCACCAGTTTTGGCTAAACATATTTTTTCAGATCCTGTCTGTTTTCAGACCGCTAACTGGAAACCAAATGGCCCCAATCACAACACAATTTGTCCCAGCACCAACATGCACCTTAACCCTCTCCTCCCTTTTCTCCACAGGTGGTCTTCAACCACTTGCAACTTGTGCAGCGATTTGCCCACCCCCTTACACCTCAAGCCCACTTAAGAACGTTCTTCTTGGGGGTGCCCTGGTGACTCAGGTGGTTGGGCCTCTGACTCTTGATTTCAGCTCAGGGTTGTGAGGTCGAACGTCGTGTTGGGCCGCATGTTGGGTGTGGAGTTGATTAAGATTCTCTATCTCCCTCTGCCCTTCCCCCCCTACCCCCACGGCCTGCGCATACGCCTTCCCTTAAAAATAAATAAATAAATAAATAAATAAATAAATAAATAAATGAATAAATAAAATCATGGTCTTCTTTACCCGTTTTGCAACTGTGTTTTCTCCTGCCAAAATCACCAATGCTTGCCTTTGGCACATTGATTGAAAATCTCGTTTTATCATGTTTGGTCACTCAGAAACTTCAGATGTACGGTGAATTATTTTGCAAGGCATACAGATACTTGTATTCAGTTGTCTTTGCTCTCCTTTGCTCACGTGTTTCTCTTGGTGCTCATACCCATACGTGGTGCCCATTGACTTCTCAAGTTATTAGCCACTGTCAGTGAGATTTGCTGTCTCATGCTGTCTTGGCAAAAACCACACTGAACCCTTGCCCAATGAACTACCCATCCTTCCCTGGTTATGGGGTGTCCTTCTCAATGAGTTGGGTCAAGTGTAATCTCTTTCAGAAATATTCCCTCATACTTTATTCTCCCTTACATAGCCCTCTCTACGTGTATGCATCCAGCGCAAAAAAATATATCAGTATTGTAATGAAATAAGTATTTTACCTGAGCATGTGCTTATAGTCCTTGAAGGCGGAAACCCCAGACCTGTTAGATTTCTTACTTGACAAGCTAAAATAAGACATTATGAGTGCTCACATTTTATTGACCCCTGAAATGATAATGGCTGAATGAGTGACAGAGATATGAATGTGCTGTATTTTCCAACTAGAACAAAACTATACACTACACTTAGAGCAGTCTGGAATCAAGGTGCAACAGCATCTCAGTGAACCACACTGACACTCTGAGGGGCTCACAAGGTGAATTTAATCTAGGTTGTTCATATGAAAGGGAAATTCACCCAGTGAATAAATCAACCCTGCAAACTATCTCTTCCTTTTTATTTACTCTGCTCCTAATTTATACTGAAAACAATGTTGACGACTGTGTATGAGCAGCACATTTTCAAGGTCCATTGAATCATCACTTCATTGGGTTTCATAGTAAGGATCCTGTAGACTCTGACCATGCTGGATAGCTCTGGGAATTTTAGAGAGATAATTGTGGTGACAGGCTAAAGGGAAAAAAGCAGGAAGAAATTACAAATAATAATGGGACCTAATGTCAGAGGTCTTAAGGAAGTGTATGGTTGCACTCTTCCCTGTACAATATAACTCTTTGGAGCAAGGGTTTGAGCTCATACAAGCAGAAAAAGGGTCAAGGGTTCTTACAGACCATACATTTTATATATACTGCTTTCTGTACCACGTCAACATCTTCAGCAAAGACGTTCCTTCCCTGAAAGGAGGAAACAAAGTCAAAATACAATAGCTCAAGGAAGAGAGGGAAAAAAATACAGCAGAATATGGATCAGAAGTGGGTGGAACTCAGTAACCAAGAACAACAGTCCCAGAATGGGAGATGAAGTTAAGGAGAAGCAAAAAAGACCAGAAATTAAAGAAAATTAAGAAATTAAAGAAAAGCAAAAAAGACCAGAGCCTGCAAGGAAAACATGAACATAAATTCAATTAAATATGAACAAAAAGGCCTTAAGAAGGTTTGGAGACACTATTTCTAAAAGATGTGGAAGAGGGGAAACAGAAAAGTGCAACCATGCTCCATTTTGGATATTACAGGAAAAAGTCAAAACTACGTGTCTGAGAACACACCACCTAACATCACTACTAGCAACAATATTTACCATGTGCTAAAGGAACTAGAAATTCCAATAGCCAATGCGAAGGAGTAAGAGTATAAGGAACTCGTACAACTCAATAGCAAAAAGCCAAAGAACCGGATTAAAAAATGGTCAAAGGACTTGAATGACTAGACTACGAAAAGATATTTCTCCAAGGAGACATCACTCATCGTCAGGGAAGCGCAAATCGAAACCACAAAGAGATATCACCTAATATCTGTCAGAAGGGCTAAAATCAAAAAGACAAAAAACAACGTGTTGGGAGGATGTGGAGAAAGGGGAATGCTCGTGCACCGTTGGTGGGAATGCAGACCGGGGCAGCCACTCTGGAAAACAGTATGGAGGGTCCTCAAAGAGTTAAAAATAGAATAACTGTAGGATCCAGCAATTCCACTTTTCGGCATTTATGTTATGGAGCCTTAAAAAAGAAGAAAATGCTATGATATGACACCAAAAGGGATGAACCTGGAGGGCAGTGCAGTACATGACATCCATCAGTCACAGAAGGGCAGATGGTGCATGTTTCTACTTATACAAGGTACCCACAGTTGTCCAATATGCAGAAGTTTCAGAATATAGGAGGTGGCCACAAAGGGCAGAGGGGAGCAGTAATGGAGAGGTGCTAGTCAATCCATGCAGAGTTTTGGTCATGTAGGACCTACAGACTTCTAGATCGTCATGCCTGTTATTATATAATATTATGCACACATAATATTATATAACATAATATTAATATTAATTAATAATAATATTAATATATAATATCACCATTCTATATTAACAATATATTGTTATATTATAACAATATTATATTATAATGACACATTTTATTATTATATATTATATTATATTATATTTTATTATATTATTATATATTATAATATAATATGTTATATTATAACAATATTATTATTGTTATTGTTGTTATTGTTATAATATTATTGCTAATATTAATATTATAAAATTATATATTATAATATAATATTATATTATAATATTATATATATTACATATATAAATTATAAATAAATATATGATATATAATATAAATATATAATATATAATATATTTATATATAAATATACACATATATAAATATACATATTTATAATATAAACATATAATATAAATAAAATTATATATAATATATAAAATTATATATATTATATAATATATATTATATTATATAATTATATTATAATATAATATAATTATATAATATTAAACAAGTAACGTGTATAACATAGGTAAGGTGCTACAATATGAGAACTTATTTAAAGAAATGTTAAAATAGATTATACACACACAACTATATGGAGCAATATCTTTAATCTATTTGAGCCAATTTAGAGTATATAATTGAAGATAAGGTCTACTTTATAATAATAACAGGAAGTTTAAATTTTGAACACATCCAGAATATAAACAGGACAGAAACAGATCTAAGGGAGTAGAAACACATTGATCAAATGTAAAAGCATAGTTGGTTAATGGAGGGAAAAACTGAACAACAGGATTACATAGGTCCTTCCTGAAGGTTTCCATAAATTACATAAAATGCACATTTATGGAAAATTTTTAAAAATAAATCTTTATTAACATCAAAAATACCAACAGACTAATTCTACAGAATATGTAATACACTAACCCGAGAACAACCTGTGGACCTTGGAAAAAACATAGCTAGAGTGATATTAGTGAAACAAAATGCTGATCATCAAACAATGCCTTAATAATGCAAGTTTTATATTCCTGGTATTAGACTGGTAGTTTATATTACTGGTGTTAGACTTATTTTAGCAAAATAAGGTGGAAGAACCGGTGAGAACACTGAAAAACATGCTCAAACCTATGTAGGCAGACATATTACATGGTACTTGTTCAGAGGAACATGGACCTTCTTTGAATTTGCCAGGAAGCAAGGTTCTAGCTGGGGCAACTGTCCTTTGTCTGTGACTTCAGACCCTGCCAGTCAGTGGGGCAGAAGTGGATGAGGAAAATCCAGAGGGAATGAAGGAAGAGAAGAGAGACACAGAAAGGAAAAGGAAAGAAGAACACAAAGAAATCTTGTTTAGAAAGTAAAGAAATCAGAATTCTCACCCACTCTAGGGAAGGAACCAAAACCCTTTATCCGTTAAGCTCTTTGTGAAGTAGTTTTTTTGTTTTTTTAAAGATTTTATTTATTTACTTATTTGACAGAGACAGAGACAACGAGAGAGGGAATGCAAGCAGCTGGGGGAGTGGGAGAGGGAGAAGCAGCCTTCCTACCATTGGGAGCCCAATGCAGGACTCGATCCCAGGACTCTGGGATCATGACCCGAGCCAAAGGCAGAGGCTTTAACCCACTGAGCCACCCAGGCACCCCAGGCACCCCAATAGTTAGTAATTCTTAAGATTATCCCCAGTCATTATTTACTTTCCCCTCATTTTTTTCTGCAAACCTCAAACTGCTATAAAACATAAAGTCTGCGAAAAGAAAGCAAGAAACCAAACAAGCAAGACAAAAGAATGCTATTTCAAGATAATTATTTGAGAGCAAAGGAAACTGACATAAATAGGTGTCTCAGAGAAAAGGTAAAAAGGCTTAACTAAGGAAAGAAAAGAAAAAATAGAAGCAATGGGAACTCAAGGGAGAAAATGTGTACGAAGACTCGAAACAGACTTTACTGCATGATTTGAAAGTGTCCAGTCATATCAAGAAACAGTAGTAGGACCTACTCGACCTGGAGAGACCCAGTACTAGTGATCTCTTCCAGAAAGTGTCTGTTTTGCTGCCAGTGAGACCCTGTGGCATTTCATGCATCCTATTTTTTAGTTTTTACTTTTTATTTAATTTATTCTTTCTCATGTGTCCTATTTTTTGGTTTAGCTGATGTTGCAAGGACAAAATTACAAAGGAAAGCCTGTGGTTATAATGTGTCAGCTATTTAGGACTTTTAAATATAGGCTTTTGTTTCTTGTCATTGCTTACATAGAACACCTGAGATTAAAATGTATATTCTTTAAGAAAGAAAAAATGATTTCATTTCTTTTGATGGCTGCATAGTATTCCATTGTATATGACAGGATTTTTGCCTTTCCTTTCCTTTGAAGTTCTTAGGAAGCCAAGAGAAAGAAAAAATTAAAAGAGGGGACACCATGAGCCACACAGGGTACAGCATGCCCAGTTGGCTATGGGCTTTGAGATGCAGAGGAAGGAAGAAATGTAAGCCATTATAAACTTCAGCCAGAATTCAGATTTCCCCACAAAGAACTACAACCACAGTTGCCAAAGTACATGAAATTATGTAGCAAGGTGATCTAGGAGCCAAGAGGGACATGGGTCCTTGGAAGACTTGGCTCAGTATCACTTTATACTGAGATACTCCTTTGCCATTGAATAACCAGCCTGCGGGCCGACAAAGTCTGAGTGCAAAGTCTGAGAGCCCAACCCTCCGTAACATTGGGCCATCAGATGAGACCGTTCCAAGGTGGGTGATGATTATAAAGGAGACAGCAGCATGTTCATGGAAGGAAATCCATAGCAAAGACGTAAGAAAAATGCATGTGAGAAAAGCCCATGTAAGAAAGGGAATTGTACAGTTGATCCTTGAACAACACAAAGGTTGGGGCACCCATCACTGTGTGGTCAAAAATCCCTCCTCCAAATATCTTTGGATTCCCCCAAAACTTAACTGCTAAGAGCTTACTGCAGACAGGAAGCCTTATTGATTACATGAACGATCAGCTAACACATAGTTTGTGTGTGATACATTACATGTACTGTATTCTTAGAACAAAGCAAGCTGGGGAAACGAAAATGCTACTAAGAAACTCATAAAGAAGAGAAAATACATTTACAGGGCTGTACTGTACTATTGAGAAAAATCTGTGTATAAGTGTATCCGCATGGATCAAACCTGTGTTGTTCAACGGTCAACTCTATAAGGAAACAGAGCTTACCAAGCTGCTCTCCACACACTCAAATAAAAATACACTTGGCGTGATCTTCTGGTAATCAAATAACATGACTGGTTTCAAAGGAAAAACTGAAGGGCCCAGAAGAAGAGCAAACTGATCCGAGACAGGTCGGAACAGGCATGGAAGGTGCAGTTGAGCACTACAGGAAACTGTGTACGTTGTATAAATACATCACAAATGAAGAACCGCCATACACAAGACAGAGAAGCAGGATAGAAACCCACCAAATTAAATGGAAAATAACACAGACTTAAAAATAAGGTTGGAAGTAAAAATCATCAAACTCTTTGTTCCAGGAGAAAAGAACAAAACAATTCTAAAATATCCACCGTGAAATTACCAAGTTGCAATACTAAAAAAAAAATAAATAAATAAATAACAAAAAATATTCAAATGTGTATCCAAGAGAAAGATATCAAGTCTCATGAAAAGACATGAAATGGAATGCATTTCATAGGCGCCCATAGTGACCTCATTAGCAGGTGAGGGCAAGGAAGTGTCTATAAAGTCCAAAGTCCTAAGAGGAAGGAAGGATACCATATAACGTTTCTTCCCTCACCAAGACAAGTTGTCCATCAACAAACTAAAATCTAAAATCAAGTGAAAGCTTAGTATAATAGTGCCATGGGCAGTACCCTAAAGTTTTACATATATATATATATATATATATATATATATATATATACACACACATGTGTGTAAATAAGTGGACATCAATATGTGTGTGTGTGTTTATAGACATGCAGGCACACAACTCAAAGACCATGTGTCCTCCTATGACCAGTTATGGGTACACAACTCAGGGACCCCTTGCGTCCTTCTATGACCAGTCAGTGATAACTGGGCTATCCTAAGTAATCTTCATAGTTCACTTGCAAAAAAATAATAAGGGATAAATCTTGGGCTTAAGAGTGCTTTTTAAATTTCTACATAGCTGCTTATAGACATTTTAATGATTTTCTTTTTCCAAAACATTACCCTTAAATACAGGGTATATTCATGGAAAATCTGCAGAATTTAACATATGCGAAATCTGGGTCTCCTGGGGCCTAGTAACGATGTCGATGTCTTTAGGGTATGGAAGTAAAAATGTAACACTTTAAATTATTTTCACAATTGACTTCCTTTTAGAAGACATGAAAGGAAAAATAATTCTGTATAGCAACCTGATTTAAGTACCAGGACACCTGGAGTAAGAGAGGGAACTGGACAGCCTGCCATTTCCCATCATACTACAGCTAAAATCTTTCAAAATGAAGAAATCTGCCTACCCAACTTACGCTATAGGTGATGTGTTCTGAAAGATTCTCATTTTCCTCCTAGAAGGAAACAGCATGATTCACAGTCTGTCATTTGCCCTCCTACACGTACTCATGGAAATACTCGGCATCCAAGACATTGGAGAGCAGCAGGCCTGACGTTGGCCATGCTAGAGTAACCCAGAGTACCTTTGTCTGCTATTCCCGTGTGCCTGGCCAGTTCCCCCTTGGGTTCCTGAAGCCTGCTGAGGATTGCTATGACTTTTGGAGGTCCTTGTTTCCAGCAGGGTTGAGGTGCCCTTTTCTTTGCTGTGAGGTTAAATTGTAGAGGGGCAATCCCATGAGTGTGGCTCTGTGTAGCAACGGTAAAAAGTGCCCATTGATTCCTTCCCATCAACCACATTAGGTAGGAGGTGGTGGAAATCCCCTCCCTTTGAATCAGGGGTGGCCTGTGTCTTCCTGGACCAATTGGTCATGGCACCAATGATGCTGTGTAGACATCTACGACCTGCAGGTTCCACCTGGTTTTTGCACCATGTTCATTTATGAGGTGCTCCTTCTTCAGTAGCCACCCATCATTCCATGAGAAATCCAAATCCCATGGTGAAAGCACATTCTGGCGTTCTGGTCAGACACTCCCCTCATTCCCCCTGCAACACACACAGACATTCACAACTGAGCTCTTGTTTGAGTTAACACAGTCACAGTACCAGGCATGGGAATGGAAAGTTCATCTCTTACACAGACAATTGCCTACCTGTTGGAGTCTGCCCAAGCACCAACAATCCTACCCACACTGGACCTTTTTGTCTAGATTTTTCCCCCACAGAATACATGATCAAATATAAGCATGACACCCACCATGGGAAATGAGATGACCATGTCTACGGTCTATCACAGGAAATCACCCATGCATTGACAACAGGGGCTCACCTGAGAGGCTCTGTGGCTGTCTCACCACCTCGCGTTTTACACAACAAGGCTGGGCCTTCTCGAAGAAACATCAATGGGAGAATCAATCACCCCAAATTATCAACTCCGCTGGGACCTCTTCTCTTCGTGAGGGCAACATGGCCAGCAGCCCCAAAGTTAACATCACAATGTTGGGATCTGCTCACAAGGGAGAGGTCACAAAAGGCCAGGCCAGAGGGGCCTCCAGCGTGCCTGGGGCTCAGTCGTGAAGCTACAAAGAGGAAGCTGAGCCTCAGCAGGGCTCTCTGATAGAGGTGACCCCTCAACCCAGGACATTTTATATCTTGGTCATCCTTCCGAGTCCATAATAGCTTACAACATGAACAGAAATAAGGAGTGCGTGACACTGTTGCTCTTTAAGAGCCTTGAGGCGGGACAATGTACGTACGCTCCCATTGGTAAATGCACCCAATGTGTTCACATCTGATTGTGTTTGTGTGCGCACAGCACAAAGATGGGCTTTGCCGTGACTCCAAGAACCAAGAGGCAAATGTCTCATGACACACAGCTGGTCATATTCATGCTCATCCAGACCCTTTATTTAATTTTTTCTACCCCTTTCACTTAATTCTACTTTCCCTGTATTTCAAAAACTTGCCTTGACAGTAACACAATAACACGGAACAGAATAGAAACACAATCACGGTTTTCCTCTTAGCACCGTTCGAGTGAGAAGAAAATCGCCTTACACCGACTGTGATAGGATCCGGAAGCATGTTTCAGGGAGATGGATGAAATCAGATGGTTTCTGTGTGTGACTATCACACAAGACTGTTCATTACACTGACAGCAGCGCTGTGCACCTATTTCTTTTGTCTGAGGGGAGGACCCAGTGTCTGCTGAGTGAGGAGGAGTCATGAAGGAGCCGTATCATTTCACGACATTTGTTTCTGGGTGACTTGAGGGAAATGAAAGCCTGCTATCTTACAATACCCATTTATAGTGTGGCCCTCTACATGGTGTGCAATATAACAACAGGAATAATGGTCTCCATACTGCATATTCTCTTAAAATACATCAACTACCTGTAATAGCATAGTTGTTATATTACATTATTATTAAGAATAATTAATATAATTATATTATATTATCATATAAAAACCTATTTTAATAATATATGATATTAATATAAAATGGTAAATGTATTTATAATTTAATAGAGAATTCTCTGTAAATTTTTGTGCCTTCCAGTTCATCGTTTTTTTCAAAGATTTATTTATTTATTTTAGAGAGCCAGAACAAGTGTGGCAGTGATGGTGGGGGGATGGATGGGGGGAAGATGCAGAGGGAGAGGGAGAAAGACATTCAAGTG
>RCUC01077111.1:0-12850 GCA_003697995.1 Taxidea taxus jeffersonii
CCCCCCCCCCCACGCTGGGGCTATAGGTCAGTTCTGAAGTTTGAAAACCAATGAAATTATTCTGATTAGGCAGACAATGTTCAGCGCAAAGCTGTTTTCTAGGACTTCATTTTCTCTTTGTGGTTTCAATGTCACCATCTCGTGGCCATTCAAAAAAAAAACAAGTCCAAATGGAGTCTTTTTTTTGGTAACACTTATCCAGTTCTTCAAAATCATGCCGTATATTTTTCTGTGTCACACTTGGGCTTCTTGGTACAGTTTTCATTTTTCCTGGAGTTTCATGAAGACTCAAAGGTTTTTTGTTGTCGTCGTCGTTGTTGTTTTTAAACAGGTCGTTTCTGAGCAAAATTGGGCTTTTTAAATATAAGTCCTAAGGTGGGAGAAAGAACCTTCTGGAAAAATCATACCTCCCCCTTCTTTTTTTTCTGCTTTCTCAGGACAGTGTAGTACTTAAGAGCTCACCTCTACGGCCAAATTGCTTGGGCTCAGATCCCAGGTCAACAGTGCATCAGCAGTGTGCTAATGCTACCTAACCTCCCTGTGTCTCTGTTTTCATCTGTAAAATTGGGGTATGATTGCCCGTCCTCATAAGGTTGCTATAGGTATTTGATGAGTTCATACTTGTACGGCACATAGAGCAGCGTCTGGCACATCCAAGTGCTAACTTGGTGTTGGTTGTTACCATCTTCCTGTGGCAAACAGACTGGATAGAATCTGCCCATCTGCATCGTTCTGCCCACAGCAAGGAACCGAACCCTCCAGAACATGGTTGCCACCATTTTGCTTAGTAGTCCCCCAAAAGCTTCACATCTTTGCCTTCTGGGGGCAAAGCCAGTGATAACAACTGATGGAGCCCCTGCGGGGGAATCAGATTCACGGTCTCTAGTGACATTGTAAGCCTGACTCTTTTCATTCTGGCTGCTGAGGTGGCCGAAACCTTAAAGAATCTGTATTGGAGAATATCCCCCAGAGGAGCCACACTGAGGACCGGATTAGCCCTTGATGAATAACAATGGCAAGTGCATACCAAGTGCTTTACAGGCATGATCTCAGTTCTCTCAAGAGCCCCATGGGGTGTTATACCCATTTTACTGATGAGCAAATGGAACACAGCAAAGTAACTTCCAAATTCTCCCAGCTAGTGAGCAGTAGAGGTGGGACTCAACCCTGCGTCTTTCAAGTCTGAGAACCGAGGTCCTTAATGCTGGAAGAGCGCAGTGTTCTCACAGTGCGTTCTGTTAATCCCCGGTGGTAAAGGAGGGCCCCCAAGACCATTTCATGGGGGGTCTGCAAGGCCAGAACTACTTCAGAGTAGTAATAAGATGTGATTTGTCTTTTTCATGGTGTTGACATTTGCACGGATGATGCCAAAGCAGCAGCAGGTGAGGCGGCCAGAGCCCAAGCTCCCACAAAGGCTGCAGTGCCAACCAATCCTAGTTGTCACTGAATTCATCACCACCACTCCCTCCCAGTGAAAGAAAGTGCTAGTTTCCCTTTAAATGTCCTCAGTGAAGCTGTAAAGAAGTATTCATCTTATTAAATTTTATGACATCTCCAGCCTCACATACAACAAAATGGGAAGGACCCAGAAAGCGCTTCGGTGATGAGCCAAAGCCCACTGTTAGATTCCAGCAAAACCACTTGTGCAACTGAGTTGCTGCGGTTTTTCCATGAAACACCATCTTTACTTGAAAGAATGACTGACAGGCAAATTATGGTTATTCAGGCTTGGATATTTGGCAGACATTTTCTTGAAAACGAGCTAAGTGAGCCTGTCACTTCAAGGAAAGCCAATGATGGCATCTGTTGCCAAGGATGGAATTCAAGATTTCAAATGAAAATTACAATTATGCTGGTATTGCCCCCTTGGGTGAATGGACTTTTTTTTATATTGTGTCATGACATGTGCCGAATTTGGAAGACCTGTATAACTCAGGGAACCAATATTTGCCAAATGACCAATGCGTAAGGTTAAAAAATTATCCCTGGGTAAAAGTTTCGGTCAAAATATGGCATTAGAACAAGGATTTTCATGCCCAAGAGCATGAAAAGTTCATTAGTATGGCTTCAGATTCCACACTGCAACCAGCCTTTAAGCTTGTTGAGTTTTGGTGTAGTATCAAAGAAGAAGATCCACAATTATCTTCAAAGGCTATTCAGATACTTCTGTCTTTGCCAACCACATATCTGTGTGAGGCTGGGTTTTCTTCCTGTGCTTCAACCAAAACATTTGGCAGCAGATCAAGTACAGAAGCAGATATGAGACTCTGTCTTCTATTAAGCCAGACATTAAAGAGATTTGCAAAAATGTAAAAACAAATACCACTCTTCTACTTTTTTGCGGGGTGTGTGTGTGTGGAAAATATTATTTTTCATAGAAATATATTATTTCTGTTAACATGCAGTTTCACTTAACATTTAACATTATTTGCAAATGAATTTTAAAATAAATATTTTCACATGTTCTGAGTTATATTTTCCAAAACAGGAAATATGAGCAACTATAACCCACGTTAACAATGGCTCAATAATTTGCACAAATATAATGGAGTCCTGAGACCAAAACCTTTGAGAATCTCTGCTACAGCCTATTTTAATTCTGTTGACAACCTTCAAGTGGTTGAGGAGAGAAACCAAGGAGCCATTTTCATACTTTTCTGGGAAGATTTCCTTCTAGGTCTGCCTTATCTTCCCCGCTGGGAGATGAAACAGTCCCTTGGCGTGTTCCAGTCCCTCTGCTCTGAGTTCTCTTTAGCGGCAACTAAGCTCCGCCATTGTTCTGCCATCACTAGGATGTAAGAGGCAATGTGAGGTTCCAGCAAATGCTGAAAGCAATGTCTTTGATTAAAATGCAACCCTGCTGATATAAAGTCTGACAGGGCCTGAAGGATTCATCGCGCCTTGTGTCTTTGTTCGAGAACACCAACAAAGCTCAGCCATGGCTCCACAAAGAGCTGGAGGCTTGGGATCTGTGGAGAGATTCCTTACATGTGAGACAAAGAAAAGTGCAGGAACACTGAGCTGATTCCTCAGGGTTTTAGTGGATGGGGGCTTGCATTTATAAGCTGTCTCCTCTCTACCTATAATCAAAGAACCCTGTGCATGAAGATGGAGAGTTTAGGGAAGGGAGGGGACTGTGGGGCTGCCATTGATCAGGCATATCTTATACTGGCCAGTCCCAGCGCTAGGCATTGGGAAGCAGAGAGAAAGTGAGAAATAGAAGGGAGGTTTGCGGATGCTGCCAGGAATGTCTGCTGTTGTTGGTCTGTTGGTTTGCCACCCCCCTCTTCTGGTAAGAGTGCTCTGATCTGCTTTTTGGGCTACCGTGTTGCACTATCACTCTGTCCTCCGTCCATGTGGCTTGAGTGGAAATGACTCCAGCCTGGCTCTCAGGATGAGCACATGACCCAGGAATGATCTTGAAGATTATCAGAAGGTATCAAGAGTTTATGCTAAGGCTGTGGTTCTCAACAGAGGATGATTTTGCCCTTCCAGGGACATTTACCAATATCTGGTGACACTTTTGGTTGTCACCAGGTGGGGGTATAGGGAGTGCTAGTGGCACATAGTGGGGGAGGCCAGGGATGATTGATAAACATGCTGCAATGCACAAGACGGCCCCTCATGACAAGCAGCTATCCAGGCCCCGATGTCAACAGTGCTAGTTGGGGTGGAGAGACCTCATTGGAAGATCATGGGAAGACACGGAAGGCTTTTAGGGAGAGAAGTGATGTGCTCTGAATCGACATTTTTTAAAGTCTAGCCAGGTGCCATGTGGAAACAGATTTTAGAGATTTCAAAGTGAAGCTTAAGAGAGGGGTGCCTGAGTGGCTCAGTCGGTTAAGCATCCAACTCTTGATCTCAGCTCAGGTCTCCATGTCACAGTCCTGAGTTCAAGCCCCATGTTGGGCTCCATGCTAGTGGTGGAGCCTACTTAGAGTGATAGATAGATAGATAGATAGATAGATAGATAGATAGATGACAGATAAAGTAGAGACTCAAGCCACGGGACTATTGCAATGACTCCAGTAATAGAAGATTCTAGAAGTTTGATCTGGAAATACATATTTAGAAATTGTCAGTGGCAAAGGTGGGACCTTAGGTGTGAACAAGAGTCTCCACTAAGGCTGCAGAAAATAAGAGACCCAAAGACAAAGCCCTTTGCACAACCATGTATATAGCAAGTTAATTAATGACTTATGCACCAGCTACTATGCTATCATTTACATGATCACGTTTGTCCCTTTTGACAAGGCCTATCGTTCCCAGTTTACAGATAAGAAGAAAACTCAGAAACAGAGATTAAGTAATCGGCACAAAGTCACACACCTAGTTATCACATGAGACAAAATGAACTCACAACAGCACAACTCCTTGGCCTTTTCCTTTAACCACTAAACTGCTGCCTCCCTGGGCTGAGAAGGATCTTCCAAAAGAAAAATTATTTCTCTCACAAGAGCTGAAAGATGAAGGGGAGCTAGAGAGATGGACAAATGAGGCAGTGTTCCAGAGAGAGCACGCACGGCGGTCTTGAGGCTAGAGAGAGCATGGCGTCACAGGGAAAGCCAAGCATTCAGTAATGGCTGGAGGAGAGTGTAAATTCACAGGCGGGGTGAGTGACAAGGATAGCAGGGGCCATGTCATGCAGATCTGTGGAAGGTATGTTAAGTTTATCCTGAGAGCAACAGGAATCCTTTGGACATTTAGGATGGAAGTTTAAAAATCTGACATGAGGGGCGCCTGGGTGGCTCAGTGGGTTAAAGCCTCTGCTTTCGGCTCAGGTCATGATCCCAGGGTCCTGGGATCGAGCCCTGCATGGGGCTCTCTGCTCGGTGGGGAACCTGCTTCCTCCTCTCTCTCTGCCTGCCTCTCTGCCTACTTGTGATCTCTGTCTGTCAAATAAATAAATAAAATCTTTAAAAAAAAAAATCTGACATGATAAGGTTTTCATTTTTGAGGCTCATTCTTGTTACCAAGTGGACAGTCGATGGGGGGATAGGAGAAGAATATTTGAAGGCCAGCTCCAAGTCCTTCATGCAATAATCCAGGGGCGGTGATGGATTTCCCTACTGGGGAAGTGAGTGGTGACAGACACAGTGGCTATGACTTTGGGAGATGCTTTAAAAACTGGAAACAACAGAATTCCCTGTTTGTTATAGGCCAAGTGCAAGAGGAAACAAGGTCAGAGGACTCCCATGTTTCTGGCTTTAACCTTTGAGTGGATGGTGCTCTCTTCTACTGATGGAGAGTTTGTAGAGGGAGCTGGTAATTAGGTTTCAAACATGAATTTGCAGCTTCCCATCTCACATTCAAGTGGGGTGTTAAATGAAGGCAACTGGATTCACTAATCTTGAACTTATAAGGGACGTTTTATCTAATTACTTCCCCATATTCATCGCTGTATTTTTTGATGAGGAAACAGTCAAATATGTATGTTCCAACCGCTGCTAATTCTATTACAGACAATCAGTGAAAGGTTATTAGATGAGGCTCTGTGTGACAGGGGAACTGATGTGAAAAGTCTGAATGCAACACTGGGAGGTCATGGCCAGTCTGACTGGGCGTAGATAGAGTTTACTGGCCATGGAAAGCAAGCTGTGTATACCCATTGTCTCAACCCCTCTCCTTCCATTTCTGACTTGTTATCTGATTTGGGATGAACACTAAAGAATCTATTCATAAATGGTGGTGACCTTTTGAAGTTTGAAATGATGGTTTCGGCTTATTTCCATTCCAGCCCTGGGGCTGCTGCTTGAAGGTCATGAGCTTGAAGCTCCTGACTTGTCTCTAGTCCGTGCTCTCCACCGATATTTGGAAAAGGCCAGTGTTATCTTTATCCTTAAAATGCCCATCATTTGGATGAGGGATCATCATTCATCATTCTGTGACCACACACTGAGAATGAAAAATGTACTGAGTGCCGAGTTTGTGTTAACAGCAAGACCCAGTCTATTCTGGTGCATTGGGGGGCATATTGTCTGCGGTGGTAATAGTACAATACTGCTGTGTCATGTAAAGCTCATTCCGCTGCAAGTGACAGAAAACCCAATTCTGATTGACTTAAGAAAAGAGAGACAGAGAGACAGAGAGATTTCTGTTGACTCCTGTAGTCCGCACGGTAAAGGTATAGCTTCACACAGGGATCAAACTCACATGCACGCTATTTCTCTTACCATTCTTTCTCTGCTTCCTCTCTGTTGACTTCATTTCATAGTAATGGATGAGTGCTGGCTCGTGAACTGGCCCCCAGAAGGGCAAAGAAAAAGTCAAACCACTCCAGACTGGAAAAGGTGGCAGTTTTAACAAGCAAGGGAACTTACATACAAGGGTTGTCTTGAGCAGCAGCAAGACGAGGAATTCTCTGTGTCCCCCGCCAGAATCTTAAAATATACACAGAGGCCTTAACTGGGTTCAGTCACATAGCCAGTCGGGACGGTCTCAATACCACCTTACTCTCTCAAGGCTACCTCCTTGCAAGGGACTCCCACTGTGGGGACAGTGGGCAGAACATAATACATTCCAAGGATGGGGATGGGAGCATGAGGAGTCTCCAATTGCCTGGGTCCAGCTCATAAGTCAGCCTGCAACCACATCCTCACAATGACCTCCTCCAAAATTGAGAGACTCAGGGATACAATATAGATAACATTATGCAACTTCTATGCTTGAATCCAGGCTTAGGGCATAAGTTTCTTTTGCAGCAAGTGAAAGTCTCCTTGCCTTTCATTGGCACTGATTCGGTCACATGTCCATTATTGACCCAATCATTGTAGACCAGGGGTCCTGAAGAGCTGATTGGCTCAGGGTTGAGTCTTGTGTTTTAACCTTGGTAGGAGAGACATAGACCCCAGAGATAATTATGATGATAAGCAACAAGCACTACTGATTAATTACTCTATCTCAGGCATTGTTCTAAGTCGTATGCTCATTGTAGCAACCCTTGGACATACCTACCCTTGTTATCACCCTTCTAATGATGAGGAAAGCCAGAATACAGTGAGGTTAAATAACTTGCCCAAGGACCCACAGCTGGTAAATGACAAAACCAAGGTACAGAGAGGCGAGGTAACCTTTCCAAAGACACGCAGATGGAAAATGATGGAGCCCCAGTACAAATTAAGGCAGCCTCCCACGGCACGGGCTTTAACCCTAAATTAGGATCCAGTTACCAGATGTCTGCTGTCACTCAACACTTTATAGTTACAGAGGACTTCCATACATGACTTCGTTTTTCCTCCCAACTTTAGGAGTGATGTAGGACTTGGGAACATCATCTTCATTTTCTGATGAGGAAATTGAAGTTCAGCTTGCATGGTTTGCTCTAACTCAAACATCAGTGGAACAAGAGCTAAGACCCCATGCTCATCCTTTCTGATTCTGCAGTAAGGTAGCCTAAGAATTTAATAAATGCTGGGGAAACCACAAAGGCCTGGAAACGTGTATTGGGCTCCTAGCAAGCTGATCCTGAAGGCTTTACCCCTTGGTGCTTACAAGTTACTTTCCTTCTGTGTTTTTTGTAAGCAGATAGGAGAATCCCAAGAATGTGGACGCAAAGTTGCCCTACATATTTAAACACCACATTAAACTATTTATGAATTACGAAGGAGTCAAGCCACACAGAGTTGAATTAGGACCTTTATCTTTTATTAAATTCACACACACCCACGTAATAATTCTGTATCTGTTTCTGGATTTTCTATTCTTTTCTTTTAATCTATATTTCTATTTCTGAGGCTCATCATATTGTAGTTTGAATTAACATAGCTTTATAAGACACTTCATACGAGAACATGTTTTCCTTTACCATGCTTCTTTATCAACATCTTCTAAGTTCATTTTTTTTTAATTCCTGTTGTTCAAACCACACAGTCTGTGGTATTTTGTTTTAATTAAAACATTTTATTTATTTATTTGATAGAGAGAGACACACAGTGAGAAAGGGAACACAAGCAGGGGGAGTGGGAGTGGGAGAAACAGGCCTCCCCCTGAACAGGGAACCTGATGCGGGCCTCGATCCCAGGACCCCATGATCATGACCTGAGCCAAAGGCAGCCAGCTTAAGGACTGAGCTACCCAGGCACCCCTGTGGTATTTTTTTTTAAGATTTTATTTGTTTATTTATTTGTCAGAGAGAGAGAGCAAATGCAGGCAGAGTGGCAGGCAAAGGCAGAGAGAGAAGCAGGCTCCCTGCCAAGCAGGGAGCTTGATGAGGGACTTGATCCCAGGACCCTGAGATCATGTCCCAAGCCGAAGGCAGTGGCTTAACCGACTGAGCCATCCAGGCATCCCATCTTGTCAGTTCTTATGTTTTGATTTTCTGTGAATTTTCTGACCATTCTATCAAGTTGCCAGAAAAACTGGAATATTATTAAAAATTAAATAATAGAGTTATTTGCGCATAATTGACCTCTTTTGAACATTGAGTCATTCGCCATGTAAAAACATACCTCCCATTTATTAATATTTACTTTTATGTCTTTTAGAGACTTTCATTTTCCTCATTCAACCTGTGCATTGATTGGGTACATTGTTTGTAGGTAGGTTTTATATTTGGATTACTAATGTTAATCGGTGGTGTTTCCCAAGATATTTTCTGAGTGGTTAGTACTACTGGTATGTGAGCAATTTATTGATCTGTAATGATCTATTTATAAGCTGCTTGAACTTTCTTAGTGGTGCCAGCTGCACTGTAATTAACTTAATTTGGTTTTCCAGGTAAACAATGATATCCTCTGCAAACAACAGAAATCCAACACCCCTCACTCTTTTTCCTTTGAGTCTTAGAGAACAGTGTTAAGAAGCAGTGATGGGGGCGCCTGGGTGGCTCAGTGGGTTAAAGCCTCTGCCTTCGGCTCAGGTCATGATCTCAGAGTCCTGGGGTGGAGCCCCACATCGGGCTCTCTGCTCAGCAGGGAGCTGCTCCCCCGCCCCCCGCCCCCGGCCTGCCTCTCTGACTACTTGTAATCTCTGTCTATCAAATAAATAAATAAATAATCTTTAAAAAAAAAAAAAAAGAAGCCGTGATGCTCAAGGACTACCTTGCCTTGCTCCTGACCGTAATTATAATGTCTTGCAGACAGTGTCTCACTAAGTGCGGTTTCAGATTTGGATATAAATCCCAGAATTTGTGCAAACCTAGTGATCTGCATTTTAGCAAACTCCCGGGGGTGATTCCTGGTCCCCCTGCAGAGAACCGCTGCTCCAGGGTTTCACCAAGAAGCCCAGTATTTGCTATTGGTTTAAAATGTTAATGTCTCGTTATCATGCTATGGAGTTTTCCATCAACGTGTAGCTAAGGAAGAATTTTAATTGGGTGTGGAGGTTTCCATGTTTGGATATCCGTTGACATTGTGAGCTTTTCTGTCTACTAGGCGAAGTTAATGCCGTTCCTATTAGCAAACTATCAGTCATTCTTGTACTAAATCTTTTTGAGACACATTTTATCTTTGGTAATGCTGAAATAGATTTGCTAATATGTAATTTAGGGGTTTTCCTCTGTCTTTGTCCGTGACAGTTGCCTTTTTGTATGCTATTTGCATCAAGTTTGGGAATCAGAATGGTAGTAGCTTGACAAAATGATTTTCTACGCTGTGAACTAGATTTTTCATATAAAACCTTCTGGGCCTGGGGCTTTCTCAAAAGTAGTTCTTTGACAACTTCTCTCGTGTCTATGTGCCTATAGCCTTTTTCTGGAGGCTTTTTTGTTACCTAGAACATCATTTCACTTCATAGAAATATATAAATGTCTTAGTACAGAGTTGAATGGTGAAGGTAGCTAGCCAACTACCTTTATACTCTTGGGACTTTTTCACCCAGATTTAAATTTGCTTCTTGTTCAGGTTGCCATGTCTTAAGGTGAAGAGGTCCTTTTAGGGATCCAACTGTCATTCAGCAAAGTCACTAGACCTCCCAGCTACCTGTCATCTGCCAGGATGACTGACTAGCTCGCCGCTCCAGTTGGCGCAGTCATTGATACAATGAGTGAAAAAGAAAAGTTGAAGAACAGAGCTCTGTGGTAAAGGATTAGCTAAGCATGATCGCCATCAGAAGCTTTGTCTGAGTAGAAACTCACTTCAAGTTCGGCGAGCTTCCGGGAAAGGCAGACTCCGTGACATGGACTGAGTCGGTGCTCACTCATGTACTTCACACCCACTGAGGACTTCCTCTGGGTCAGGAAGGCACTGAGCTGGTCTGAGACAAGCAAAGCTGAAAAGGTATGACCCCCTTCCTCACGACTTGGAGTATCAAGAAAATCCTTTTTTATGTGATCCCCTACAGCACAAGGTTGTCTTGGACTGTTATGATTTTCTTACATCTGCAAATAGAGATTAAATTCTCTCTTCAGGAATTATAAGAGTGGGGTACCTGGCTGGCTCAGTCAGTAGAGTATGTGGCTCTTGATCTCGGGGTTGTGAGTTTGAGCCCCACGTTGGGGTGCAGAGATTACTTAAATAAATAAGCTCTTTAAAAAAATGTGTGTTTAGGGTGCCCGGGTGGCTCCGTCGGTTAAGTGTCTGACTTTGGCTCAGGTCATGATCTCAGGGTCCTGGGATCGAGCCCCATGTCAGGCTCCATGCTCAGTAGGGAATCTGCTTCTCCTTCTACCTCTGCTCATCACCCCTCCCCCCACTAATGCTCTCTCTCTCTCTCAAGCGAATAAATTAAATATTTAAAAACAAACAAACATGTGTTTACTCTAAGCAGTGAAACAATCTAAAAATAGAAAAACAAGTAATAATATGCCCTGTTCAATTCTCACCCTGCCCCTTCTCTACTGTACTCCAAAGGAACCAGTGTTAACAGCCAGTTGTGTCCCTACATCTTCACCCTCAGAATGCATACATGCATGCACAGGGTGGGGAGAGGGACATCATGTGATGTTTAAAATTGAATCACCCTGGAAATAGCCTGCCACTTGCTTTTTTCCAGCAATACATCCTGAATAGCCTTCCAGGTCAATACGTACTGATCTAACTCGATCTTGTTGATGCTTGCATAATATTCTACAGAAGGGAATGGCTTTGGTGTATTCAACCATTTCCCTATTAATGAGTATCCACTTTGTTTCCAGTTTTGTTTTGTTTTCAGTTATTCTTACACATGCATTCTTATGTAACTGATGCTTTTGTTTGTATGGGCTAGATTACCCAAAGCGAGACTGTTAAATTAACAGAGGTATGGGGGTATGATTTTAATAGATAGGGACAGGTATTATCCTGAAAGATTGTAGCAAGGGGGTAGTTACAAGGGAGATGCCTTAATTATCAAAATAAAATACCCACATGCACAAATTCAAAGATTTTGCTTTGAAAGGAGACCCCCTAGAATGGGTTGAAGAATAAATGCAAGGGGCACCTGGGTGGCTCAGTGGGTTAAGCCTCTGCCTTTGGCTCAGGTCATGATCCCAGGGTCCTGGGATCAAGCCCCTCGTCGGGCTCTCCGCTCTATGGGGAGCCTGCTTCCCCCTCTCTCTCTGTCTGCCTCTCTGCTTACTTGTGATCTCTCTCTCTGTCAAACAAATAAATTTGAAAATCTTAGAAAAAAAAAAGAATAAATGCAAGCTCTTGAGTTTCCATTGTCCTTAGCAACTCCCTGTGGCAACTTCCATGCCAGCCCTCAGGGGGCACTGCTCTGAAAACAACAAAAGCAGCCATGCCATTTTATTGAGGGATTCCCAAGTCATACACTAGTGCCTTAAGTGCATGTTTTTCATTTTACCCTCCTCTCCATGTAAGAGATAGAGCCTATTAACTACCATCCTCACTTTACAGAAATGGAAACTGAGACCTAGAAAACTTAAGTCACTTACTCAAGGCCACATATCCAGTGGGTAGGAGAGCTGGGATGTGATTCCTGCCCTGCCTGGCTCCAAACCTGGACTCTTACTCACTGTGTGGGATTTCCTCCAAGGATCTCATTGCTGGGACTCTTTCATCTGAGCCCCAAAGTGACACAAACATCAATGTTCATCTGGAACCCTCCTGCTGTGAAAGAGGAATACTGCTTATAAAGTATTTGAAGTGATCTTGACCTCCAGATGGGGCCTTCCTTATTCAGAGGAAACTAACTGAGCTCCCAGGGCACTAGGTTGACATGCTTGCTTGCCCCTACTTCTACAACGTAGAAGCCACCTGTCTTCTCTCTCTCTCCCTCTTCATTTCTTTTTCTGAAGCAATTAAGAGAAATGGAAACCCTTGGTTTCATCTCTCCCCATTCTCTCCTGACAGCCAACAGATTGTCATGGTTAAAATTTTAGACTCTGGACTCGGAATGACCTGGTTGCAAATCACTTTGGGGCAGATATCCTGAGACTCTCTAATCTCTGGTCTCCTTGGAAGCATAACCATCCTACTCAGGGCCTTGCCTTATCTATTAGAGGATCATCTCCTTGGGTCCAGGTCAATGCTCATGCCTCTTGGCCCACAGGTCCTGAGGGAACCTGTATTAAACTGCAAATATTGATTCTCAATAACTAAGTTCAGTGATATCTTAAAGTAAAGTTGAGGGTAATATGGAGAAGAAAAATGAATTCACATTTACTAAGAGTCTATGTGCTGGACACTATGCAGCGAGTTAATAACCATTAACTCAACCCCGTGAGGTAGACATAATTATTCTCATTGTACAGATGAGAAAGATGAAACTTGATGGGTCAGTCAGACCTGCTAAGTTTGCAGAGCTAAAAATGATGGTGGTGGTGGTAGTGATGATGATGGTGGTGGTGGTGATTGTGATGATGATGGTGATGGTGATGATGGTGGTGATTGTGATGATGATGATGATGGTGGTGATTATGGTGATGATGATGGTGGTGATGATGGTGGTGATGATGATGGTGGTGATGGTGATG
>RCUC01077114.1:0-13227 GCA_003697995.1 Taxidea taxus jeffersonii
CTCTCAGCGCGGTCGGCTCGCGGCCTGGGGGAGGAAGGAAGCGGCTTCTTCCGTTAGCAGGACGCTGTCGGGTCCTCGCAAGCCAGGAGCGCGCTTTTCAACCTGCCAGCATCCGTTACGCACCGACATTGGTTAAACACGGCCACTGCCTCTTCCCAGATTGCTCTATAACCGAATCTCGTCCGTCTCCCGCGACTGGTGACTCTCTCCTCTCTTCCACTCCTGTCCGAGGTGGCGTGGCGGGCCGCGAACCTCGGAACAGGACCGGCTCCGCGCTCGTGCCCTCCTCCCTGCAGTCCAAGGGAGCGAGAGGAAGGCGCCGCGCTGCAGGCAGAGCGCGGCTGCGACCCGCCCTCTGGGGTCGGGGGTCCTGCGCTTGAAACGGACCAGGTCTGTCTGCGGAAATGTGCCCAAGGCTGAATCGTAGCATTCTTTTTTTTTTTTTAAGATTTTATTTATTTGAGAGACAGAGATCACAAGTAGGCAGAGAGAGAGAGAGAGCGCGGAAGCAGGTTCCCCGCCGAGCAGAGAGCCCCATGCGGGGCTCGATCCCAGGACCCTGAGATCATGACCTGATCCGAAGGCAGAGGCTTAACCCACTGAGCCACCCAGGCGCCCCTGAATCGTAGCATTCTTTGTAGGAGGCAGGAGTTGACGTCTCGGTGAGTAAGCAAGCAGGGCCGAACAACTTCAGAAACGTAAGGGAACCCATGATTATTACCCTTCCCGAGAACATTTTTATTGTGAAACGAAGAGTAACGCAAGTCTGCATTTTAGCTCAAGGATGTGTTAGTCTGTGAATCGAATTTTACTGGGTTTGGGGCCTGCTGGTCTTTCAAGAATTTGCGGTGGACCAGCTTTTTTCTTTGCTTGCTTCCTTTTTTTTTTTTTTTTGGTATATATTTCTATTCTCCATCTAACTAACTACAACCAAAGTAGTGTACAAAGAAGGGAAATAGCACAGAATTTTCTTGAGTTTCTTTGATTTGACCCCGGAGTGAAGTTATCTTTCATTTCTGGGAAATTTCATTGCCCTGTCCCATCTGTAAGCTTTTCAAAAGGAGGGATCATTTCAAACGTTCTTGGGGTTTGGCCCACAGAGCCACCGCAAGCCAGAACAAAAAATTCGGAAAACATCTGGACATCCTTTCCCTGAAGGACACACTGTTGCTCCTCCTCTTCTGTCCAGCAGAGGGCGGTGGTCCGCACTCATCTCCAAATTAAAGCCGCCTACCCCTCCCGTCCTGGCTCCCACCACCTGCAGAAACTCTCTTATTTCAAGCAGTACTTACTTACCTTGAAAACCCAGCGCTCCAAATGTGTGTGTTGGCTCACAACAGCCGATCTGCAATAACACGGTTGAACCGAAATAGGATCCTAGACAGGAAAAAAGCTGATTCTTATTAAATAATGGACACTGAACTCATCTTGGTAATTTTATCGAAACACTCGGGGTTTTTTTCACCACTATTTATATGAGTATAGCGAGTTCTAGGAGAGGAGGAAGATTCAGTCTTGCTACCCTGAGGTCAATCGTGACTACGAAATGCAAGCATTAAATAGATAATCGAATCATTAGCTATCACATTTCACTTAAGTTACTCAAAAGGTGTTTATCACTTCCAGTTTATATAAGGGCAGATAGAAAATCCAATTATACCTTTCTCTAGTCCAAGAGCTAAAAATCATCTTCTTAGTTGCACAAAAACATATTTCACACTTTCCAAAACCACGTACGGTAAGATTTCATGATGAAGAGAAGCTAATTAAAGATAAAATTGATCATTTAAATAAATCATTTCCATGTATTATAGAAAATATTTGAAATGTTTCCTAAAATTCATCATAGGGCCAAATTGGGTTCGGTAGACTCCTTTACACCCCTGGCTGGTGGGTGAAGTGAGGTCGTCTGGTTGATGTAAGGATGTTCTGGGACACAACAGTTAGGCCTCATGGCAGAGCAGAAATCAGGGAGTCCCTCAGTCATCCCTGTCGTGTCAGGAGCAGGCACCTGTGGTTCCTTGCTTCAGTCCTTGTTGTTTTGGTGACTCAACTATTCTCTGTTTATTTTTCTCTTGCAGCTACCTGCTGACGTCTTCCTATTCTTTATCTTCTCTCTGCCCCTGTGACTCTGCTGCCTCAGGACTTCTGCTTACTCTGCTTTACTCTCTTCTCTCTGGTGTCTTTTGTCTTCTGTGACTCTCTGCGTCTCATATCCAATGTCCCAAAAAGAGCCTCTAACCTGTCCAGTCAATCACTTGCCCTCTGTGGGTAACGCTTCGGTGCCACGCGTCTTCCGGCCCATGGCCAAGCTGTGGGCTGACTGCACAGCCTCTCACATGCCCATCCTAGTCCATGACCTGTGGCCAGAATGGCAGTGGGATGAGATGCAGAGACTGGTCATCACAGCGAGCCCCCCAAGAAGGGGATTTGGGCATGACGAACATTCTGAGATCCCCCAGAATGGGACAAAGCAATTGGAAAAAACCTCATCCTTCCTGTCTAGGAAATTATTTATGATCTTCTTTACCTTATGAAACCTCTGCTCATGTTCTTTGTCTTACTGAGGCTGGCATGTGTTTTCCTTTGCTCCAGAGGGTAGAACTCCTGTGTAGAAGAGTGTAGTAGGCTCCAGGTAGCGTGTTAACTTGTAGGATATGGAAATCAGGAGAAATGTCCTTGCTATGTGTTTTGCAGGTAATAATCAAGTAAGAAAACTTAAAAAAAAAAATGCCCTCCTTGGGAGGCAATCCAAGCCAAACCACATTATTTGTTGGAAATACATGTTTTAGACCACTAGCTAAGGGTGGGGCAGACATTTCTCAGAACAGTAAACTAAAGAGGGGTGCTTCGATGGAAGGGAGGTAGCCAGATTGTCCTGAGAAAAATGATGCTGTGCTACAACACACAGTATTATGTTTTCTTTTGAGTTTCTTATAAAGGAACCAATCATAACAGTTTGTTCTGGTCCTCTAATCCCTGGGGCTTTTGCTTTTGTTTCTTTTTCTAAATCTTTTTCAGTCCATTTTCTTGGCATTCTCTGTTTTGTTGTTGTTGTTGTTGTTTCAAAGAATGTTACCAGAGATGACCTGATTTTTTATGTGAATAAGAGGACTGCCCAGGTGACATGAACTTGAACCAGACCATTCAACACAGGGACATCAGCCTATCTTACCTTTCTTTCTTTCTCTTAAAGACAAAACAAAACAGATTTTGTTCCTTATGCTTCTCTATTTTACTTACCCTCCTTTCTTTTTTTGAATTTTCTGAAAGATTTATTTTAGAAAGAGAGAATGTGTGCATGGAAGGAGGGGCTGCAGAGGGAGAGAGAGAATTCCGCTGAGCGCAGAACCCCATCTCACAACCCTGAGATCATGACCTGAGCTGAAAATCAAGAGTCAGAGGCTTAACCCACTGAGCCGCTCAAATGCCCCTCCTTTCTTTTTTTCTGATTATATTTGTCTTCCTTCATTTTCTAAACACTGTACCTGTTTAAAAGGAACACTCTTCCTAAAGGGCATCACATCTCACAATCCGGGTGTAAGCTTAAGGATAATGCACCCAGCACCCAGCACAATGCACAACCCTTGAATTGTGCCCACATCCTAATTCTTTGCACAAAATTGAGAGACTCTTTTCTGTCCTTTGAATATTCTTGTTTTAACCAGGATGAAAATTTATTTTTTTTAAGATTTTATTTATTTATGTGACAGACAGAGTTCCCAAGTAGGCAGAGAGGCAGGCAGAGAGAGGAGGAAGCAGGCTCCCTGCCCAGCAGAGAGCCGGATGCGGGGCTCCATCCCAGGACCCCGGGATCATGACCTGAGCCAAGGTCATGAGCCAAAAGCGGAGGCTTAACGCACTGAGCCACATCCCTGCACACACTCTCCTCCTCCTTACACACAACTTATTTGAAGGGATGGACTAAGGAATGCCACCTGAATGGCACAGAAAAGAGGGAAACCTGGAAGTGTTTTATTACCAGGCAACTGCTGCCCTTTGTTAAAATTCTCCCACTGATGGCGGAGTTCTGGTCTTTGCTGATGACCCTCTCTGAAGGTGAGGATCTCTTCAGGGCTGGGAGCCCCTCACTGCTCCTGCCCCGTGGCTCAGTCTCCTGCCTTCCGGGACGCGGAG
The DNA here is from genome assembly GCA_003697995.1 of Taxidea taxus jeffersonii. Classification (NCBI taxonomy): domain Eukaryota; kingdom Metazoa; phylum Chordata; class Mammalia; order Carnivora; family Mustelidae; genus Taxidea; species Taxidea taxus. The sequence continues at coordinate 4,138 of RCUC01077114.1, forward strand.
AGGAGGCTGGGTGCTCCCCACGCAGATGCTAATGGAGGGAACCTTCCACTCGGGCAATGCAGGTAATTCTGGGTGAGAAGCAGGGACGGGGTACAGGGTGGCTAACCACTCACCGCAACCACGTCAGCCCGCCAGCAGTTGGGACTGTCAGTTCAAAGACCCACCCTACACACCGCCATCCCTAAGTGTTTAGGTGTCGTGCCACAGTCTTATGCTAGAATAATCTGTAAACAGGTGTTTGAGAATGTGGCCTTAATTGATTGTGCCTCCCACCCGCACCCAGAAGACTGGGAGTGGGGAACTGAGGTATTAAAACAGCAGGGTCCTGAGTCTGGGATGGATTTGGGACCCGGGCATTCCTCATCATGTGACCTGTGGGGCGCTGAAGGGGTGGGGGGGGAGAAAACCGGTGAGAGGCTGAGCCGTTAATCCAAAGGGTCTGGACGGAAGTGGCTCGTGCACGTTCACAGGTGACAGGGTACAACTGGAGAGACCGGGTCACAGAGAGCTCCTACCCCTCCTCCACCACCCTGCCCTGGGGAGCAGGTAGCCGGATCCCAGAGGGAGGGCACTGTCCCGGCCTTGCCCTCAGGCCATCCTGGAATTACGCTTCCTTTCTTTCTTTCCCCAACCACGGAAGCTAATCACATTAACCCAGGCAGAATATCTTCTTTTGCTATTTGTTACTATTTTTCTTTTCTTTTTTTTAAATTTATTTATTTGACAGAAAGATAGCCAGAGAGGGAACACAAGCAGGGGGAGTGGGAGAGGGAGAAGCAGACTCCCCGCTGAGCAGGGAGCCTGAGGCAGGGCTAGATCCCAGGACCCTGGGACCATGACCTGAGCCACTCAGGATCCCCTAATTACTATTTTTCAAAGGCTAACTCACAATGTAGCGTTGAGGGCCTATTGAATTGCTTTACTTTTTCCACTTTTCCAACAGATGATGTTAAAATAAATGGGAGCCCTTGATAAACAGGGATTGAATTCCGTGGAAGTCACCGCCCAGCACCACACAGCATTCCAGAGAAGTCTGGCCGCACAGCTCACTGAATGTCAGGCCATTTTCCTATTTAGTAACATTTCTGAGCAGGGAAGAAGGGAGTGGAAAAAATTAAATGGAAAGAAAAACCATTTATAGTCATAAAATTCTCCATATTTAAAAAATGATGAATATTAACAGCAAAAGGAACTCATCGAGTATTTTCAGAAATCTTCCCCTTGGGGCCAGAAATATAGCAGATGGATTATTAAAAGTAAGAAATTTGTTTAAAGGGATATAACCGGTTAGGCTTAATTCCCCCCAGCGAGTAGGCAAGCGCTGCCTTACATAAACACCCACACGAACTCCATCTATTCCCCTTTGTACCTCTGGGAGGGGTGAGAGGAGAGGAGCGTAGGAAGATTTCTTTTGTGGAAAAGCCTGTGCGCCCATCCGCAAGGTCTGGGGACTCCGCCGACTGCTTAGGCCTAACTCAGCAGAGCACACCATTAGGATGACACTTGGGCCATATTATTTTCCCTTTAGTCTCAGAAAAGTGTCTCTCAGGGTTCAGTTGTCAGTAAATTCTGCATCTTGTCCCACTCCTTACCTATGCATGTCCATATTCCAGTGTTCTGCATATCATCAGGTCTCCTAGCACATCTGGCTTTTTCTAGGCGTCTTATATCCTTGGCGCCATTACCAAGGATGCCTCAATGCTTCAGATATGCCAGCCCATGAAAATCTAGGCTGTTCTAACTTTCCATTGGAGAGTCTCAGCTGTATTTCTATTTCTTAACTCATTTGGTTGAGATTCATGAAAGCCTGACCTACGAAACAAACCCTAGTGTATGCATTGAAAGCAGCAGTAAGGTTGGGAGCATTTCGTCACTGTAACTATTTACAAGGGGATTCCTTCCCAGGAGATGAAGACAGCCGAGGGAATACTCTGGAAGAACCAAAGCCCAAAGGCTGAAGAGGTACATCTGGGCCTAAGGGTTCAGAGACACATCAGGAAAACAGATGCTCTGGGGCCTCCCTGCTCAGTATTCTTAATGCATGTCGGGAGATTTTGTTCAAACTCGCCCTGACCTCTCAGTGATGCTCCAGGGTAGTGGTTCTCAATTCTTACTGTTCCGTAGAATCACTTAGAGCTTTAAAAAATAAAAAAATTTTAAAAATCCAGATGCCCAGGCCCTACTTTTGCCCAGCTGAGTGATGTTCTCTGGAAATAATACCTAGGCATCACAACTTTTAAAATGCTCCCAAGGGGTGCCTGGGTGGCTCAGTGCGTTAAAGCCTCTGCCTTTATCTCGGGTCATGATCCCAGGGTCCTGGGATTGAGTCCCGAATCAGGCTCTCTGCTCAGCAGGGAGCCTGCTTCTCCGTCTCTCTCTGCCTGCCTCTCTGCCTGCTTGTGATCTCTGTCTGTTAAATAAATAAATAAAATATTTTAAAAAATAAAATAAAAATAAATAAAATGCTCCCAAGCAATCTTCATCGGCCTCTTCTGCTTTAAAGCACGAGTTTGCAAACTGTGTTCCTGGGTTGGAGCTGTAAGGTGATTGCTGGAAAGGCAGGGCACTATGTGAAGGCTACTTCTGTCCAGATTCTCAGTCCCAATCCTTCCAGAGTTGCCTCTCCTTTTGTCTCTTTTAAGTATTTCAAATAAAATAAAATGTCATTGGGAAGAAAAATGGACAGTCTTGATTGAAACAAAGCCCCACAAGTGGTTGGGATGACTAGCTTACCTCTTGGGAAGGCGGTAGGAAGAGAAGCTGGGTCTTCTAGGACATCACTCCAAAGTAGGTGGAAAATGATCAAACACTGGTTTGTGACTATATATATATATATGTATATATATATATATAAATTTAACTTTTTATTTCCTATACAGGGTCAGTGAGACCCACTCATAGTTAGGCAGGTGTTTAGGGAAGCGAGTTTTTTTAAAACACTAATTATTTTCCTTCATGTTTCCTCCCATGATTCAAACACCAAAAAACAAAACAAAAATGCTGGGAGAAAGAACCTTGTTCTGTTGATACCAACAGCAACATTATTAATGCTGACGCACATCCATTCATGTTAAAATCTAGGAATAGGGCTCAGTTGGTTAAGCCACTGCCTTTGGCTCAGGTCATGATGTCCTGGAGTCCCAGAATCCAGTCCCACATTGGGCTCCCGGCTCAGCATGGAGTCTGCGTCTCTCTCTGAGCCTCTCCCTGTCTCGTGCTCTCTTTATCTCAAATAAATAAGATCTTCAAAATATATATATAGGAATAAAATGTTATTATAGTGCAACTAATAACTATTTCATGGGTTATGTACTCTGCCCAGAGATGTATTTATTTTGAGGTATCATTCTTAATCAGAATTACTCAAGTCACCAGAGTTCATAGTTTTCCTACTTAATCCTATTCCTGGAGATGATCTAGAGAATGTGATTAGGTAAAATAATTAATTCATTTCCTCCCATTTTCATCTCAGTTTTCATTACAATGTAAGACTTTTTTTTTAAGATCTTATTTATTTATTTGACAGACAGAGATCACAAGTAGGCAGAGAGGCAGGCAGAGAGAGGGGGGGAAGCAGGTTCCCCGCGGAGCAGAGAGCCTGATGTGGGGCTCGATCCCAAGACCCTGAGACCATGACCTGAGCTGAAGGCAGAGGCTTAACCCACTGAGCCACCCAGGCGCCCCCAATGTAAAACTTCTAAAGATTTTTCTCTAGCATGGGTGTGGCTGTAGCGTCCAGAAATCTGATCCCATAAAAAGGTGGTTTGTCATATGCACAGACAAAAAGATGGGCTCAAACGATATAAAAATTAAAGTCTAGAGACTACTCCAGATCTCTCGTGAACTGCCCAGTGCTGAAATCCCTTCTTTATCAAGTATAATTTTTATCAAAGCAAATATTAGGAAGTTGACCTTATTGATACAGGGATCTAGAAGCATAGTTTGAGCACAGCTATTGCAAATAATTTAGAAACCCAAGGTGGAAAAGCTGTGCCAAATGGGAAAGAGGCCAGGAACCTTCAAGCTAGACATTAATTCCCAGGAGTGCCCCAAGAAGCCCGTTGATGGAATTCATGTGCTACTGGCTGTAAGATTTAGGACAACAGAGTTGAAACTCGATGTCCTCATCTAACACTCCAGTTTTAACAATAAGAAAACCTGTTTGTTTTTTTTAAAGATTTTATTTATCTATTTGACAGACAGAGATCACAAGCAGGCAGAGAGGCAGGCAGAGGGGAAGGGGGAAGCAGGACAGAGAGCCTGATAGGGGCTGGATCCCAGGACTCCCGGATCATGACCCAAGGCAAAGGCAGAGGCTCTAACCCACTGAGCCACCCAGGCACCCCAGGAAACCTGTTTTTAAAAGTTAAATAATTACTTGAGAAGACACCAACATGAGACAACATTTCTGGGGTGAGAGTTAAGAGATCAGACAAATCCAGGTCCAAATTTAGGCTCTATTCTCTTACCCGCAGCTTAACCTTGACCTGGTTGAACTTCAGTGTTCTTCATAGAAATAGAAACAATAATCCCTCCTCCCCAGGATGTTTGAGAAATTTTAAATATAAACCAGATGTAAAGTATCCATCGCATAATAGGTCGTCAATAAACATTAATTCTGCCTTCCCTCTTTAGTGGAAAAGCAAAATTTAGAATATGATCTCTCTTACAGCTGCTAAGTATTCTTTCTGCATAACTCAACCTTAATCAACTGAACAGTGAAAATATTATTTGAGGGGGGCCTGGGTGACTCATTCTGTTAAGCGTCTGCCTTCTGCTCAGGTCATGACCTCAGGGTCCTGGGATCAAGTCCCACATTGAGGGTGGCTTCTCCTTCTGTGCTCTCTCTTTCTCTCTCTGCCAAATAAATAAATAAAATCCTTAAAAAAAATAAAAGAAAAAGAAAATATTATTGAAGCTGCCTAAAAATAGATTTCCTTCCCGACTCAAATAGGACATTTTATATTTGTAATAAATACGCTCCAATTCTGAAAGGGATTAAACTAAGTCAATGCTCTTGATCAAAATCCTACTCAAATAGGTGTTGGTGCAAAGCCCCACCACATCTCTTGCTTGAAGTCTTCTTTCTGGGGCTTCCTACCATGCTCAGGCTCCAGCCTCCATAGCTCAGCTTGTCCTCTTGTCTCTCTGAAAATCTCACTATGTCCCAGGACACATTTTGGGCTTCATTAAGGTTTAGTCAGAAACCACGGCTATAATGATTAGAACCAGAGCCAGGTCCTTTCTAATGTCTAGGCTCCCTTGGGAACTTCGGGCAATGATGGGATTGGGTTAAATATACGGTAACAATCGAGACCACAACCACACACAGAGGGAAGTCTTCACTCTTGCAGCTACCATAGAAGAGGTCCATATGTGGGTCCCCTGCTCTTTGCTATTTACCTCATAGGCCAGGGGCTATAAATGTCAAAAAGTAGTGACTGCGTTCTGGTTTTAGAGGCAGGCAGAGGGAAGGGAGAGGGGAGGAATAGATGAAATAAGAATCAAGACCACAAGATTAATTTAGTTTTTAAAAATTATTAAATTAATGAAATTCAAGTAAGAGCACAGCAGTGGCTTAGTTCTGAATCCAAAACTGTGAAGTTTCTTGAAAGTCATATGATGCAACAAGGAGAAGAAGAGGAAATGTATAAATCCCAGTTTCTTAAAACAGGAGAAAATGTTTCTCCGCAATGAAGGAATGTAACTTGGAGCAGGGAAAGGTGATCCAAGAGACCTACCTGAAGGCCAATCTAGTAACACTACTGGACTTTGAAGACTTTAAAGACGTGAAGCTACAGGTCGCCTGGGTGGCTCAGTCGGTTAAGTGTGTCTGCCTTCAGCTCAGGTCATGATCTCAGGGTCCTGGGATCGAGCGTAGCACGAGGGCTTAGTCTGTTTCTCCTTCTCCCTTTGCCCCTCCCCCCCACTCCCCCAGCCCTGCTCATGCTCTCTTGCACTCTCTCTCTCAAATAAATAATAAAATCTTTTTTTAAAAAAAAGTGAAAATACAGGCAAAAACATCATGTTAGAAATAAATCAGGATGACATTGGAGTTTTCCTCAGCAACGTCCAGGAACAAAAGAAAACAGACTAACACGTAAAATGCACTCAAATAGAGAAGGTGTGAACCAGCTAAGCTGTCCTTCAAGTAGAGAACACGCCAGCATTTGGCTAAGAACTCAGGGAATAGTACTCCTGAGAACCTTTTCTGAGGATGATACTAGAGGATCCAAGCAGGCAAGCAGGAGCTGACTGACAACGCTTCCGCGGAAGAATGGAAGTGAGCTCGCCATTTATCTCATCGCATAGCTCTTACGAAAACTTTCAAGCATACACAAATGTAAAGAGAACGTTTTATAAATCCCATGTACTACGTATCCAGGTTCAATAAGTATCCATCTTTTGTCACTTCTTGTTTCATCTTTCAGCTACCCCCTTTTTTTGTGCTGAAATATTTTTTTTAAGATTTTATGCCTTTATCTGAGAGAGAGAGAGAGAGAGAGAGAGAGATTGCAAGTGAGGGGGAGAGGCAAAGGGAGAAGCAGACTCCTCACTGAGCAGGGAGCCCATCTTGGGGCTTGATCCCAGGACCTGAGGCAAAGGCAGATGCTTAATGGCCTGAGAAACCCAGGCACCCCTGTGCCGAAATATTATAAAGAAAATTCTTTTTCTTTAAGATTTTCTCTATTTATTTGAAAGAGAGAGAGAGAGAGAGATCACAAGTAGGGAGAGGGGCAGAGGGAGAAGCAGACTCCCACTTTAGCGAGGATCCTGATGTGGGACTCTGATCCCAGGACCCTGAGATCATGACCTGAGCTGAAGGCAGATGTCTAACAGTCTGAGCCACCCAGGCATCCTTAAAGAAGATTCTAAACATGTTAATTTACACAGAAACAATATGCATCTGTAACTGGTAAAGACTTTTTAAAGATTTTTATTTATTTATTCGACAGACAGAGATCACAAGTAGGCACAGGAGAAGGCAGAGAGAGAAGAGGAAGCAGGCTCCCTGCTGAGCAGAGAGCCTGATTCGGGGCTCGATCCCAGGACCCTGGGATTATGACTTGAGCCGAAGGCAGAGGCTTTAACCCACTGAGCCACCCAGGTACCCCGATAAGGACTTTTTAAAAAATATAAACCACGATGCTACTATTATACATAACATGGTATATATTTTCTATACGTGTGTTTAATTTATAATATTAATATAAATAATTCCCTGAAATCATCTAACACCCATTTAATACTCATTCGTCTTTCCCTAAATATTGCAAAGCTATCCTGTTAGCGCTGGCTGTGTGAAATAGTTCACACATACGGCTCATGTGTTGCTTCTGTTGTTATGTCTCTCCTGTCTCTTTTTTTTCCCCTTTTTTCATGCCATCGGTCTGTATAAGACTGTGTCATGTGTCACATAGAATGTCCTGTATCATCAATTTAGTTGTTTGCTTCCTCATTAAACTTGTTCCCTTTGGCCTGTATCTCCTATAAAGCAGTAACTGGGTCTCAATACTCAATTGGATTCAGACCGATTTTTTCAGGACACAACATTTGACAGGTGATCCTGGGGACTTGCTCTTGCACTGTGCAGCATAGGGAGGCACGGAATCTGTGACTTCCATTTTTAGTGACGCTAAGAAACATGAGTGGCTTCAAGAGGTGTGGGCCTCATCCCACTGTGCTTTCCCCTAGGAGTTGAGAATTCGTTATTTCTTGTGTAGGTCCATTATGTCCATAGGGGACATAATTCTGAAGAGCTCTACAAAGAATAAAATCATGATATGCATAAAGAAATAGCTTTTTCATGTACTCGACTAAGCACGACTTAGAAGATACCACAGGAAAAAGAAACCATGGACTAGAGCAGAAAAGAAGAAAGCCTAGAAATACAGAAAACTTACAAAACTTGTGTGAGGGAAACTTTAAACTATTTCTGAAGGACAAAGAGTAGCTTTGAAGAAATGGAAAAGAAATGGAAGGGCATCCCATGTTCCCAGACAGGTTGATAACATCATAACCGAGGTGTCTAATTCAGGAGCTCTGGGGTGGGACCCAAGATTCTGAATCTCGTCTAGCCTGCCTTCCCCAGCATGGCCTCTTTGTGTTTTTGAGCAGTTCTCAAGGTGGGGTCTCTGGGCCAAGGGCATGAGCATCCCCTGAGAACTTGGTGACAAATGCCAAATTCCCTTGCCTCACCCCAGACCTACCAAATGAGACACTACCAAATCAAACAAGCCCTCTGGGGAATTCTGACATGAGCTAACTTTTGAGAACCACTGCTCTAGCGTTTCTAAAATTTAAGTTGTGTAGGAATCACCTAAGATTCTGTCAGACTGAAGACTTGATTCAACAGGTCTGGGATGGGGTCTGATTCTGCCCAGCTACCCCCCTCCCTCATGGTGCTGATGGTCCGAGACGACACTTGGAGGAGCGAGACTAGAGGAACGATCTGTTTCTAGTTCCCTCAAGGCCAACTCATCCTGTCCCCTCTGCTCCCATTTTGTCCTACGTCTTAACAACAAATCATATGTTACTTCTCTCAGTGGTATGTCTATTTTAAACAGAATTTAACCCACAGAAGTGTGTTCCTCTCACAACAAATTTAGCCAAAAGTAACTGGAAATTAATCTCAGGCTTTGGTGGAACAGTTTTGGAGAGACACCTATCTGGCATCTGTTAAATTGTGCCATTGAGGATATACTGTTAAATGGAATCTAGATGAACAGATTAGGGAAAAGCTTATGCATGAAGAGAATCTTTGTATAAATCTATGTCTAAATTTAATTCACTTCCACTTTCTCTCCCTTAATAAATTCTGATTTTCCTGAATTAGGTTTAGGCTATCTATTGCTTCCTAGTGCCCCCAAATTTGGTGGTTTAAAATAACCAACATTGGGGCACCTGGATGGCTCAGTGGTTAAATCCTCTGCCTTCAGCTCAGGTCATGATCCCAGGGTTCTGGGATTGAGCCCCACATCAGGCTCTCTGCTCAGCAGGGAGCCTGCTTCCTCCTCTCTCGCTGCCTACCTCTCTGCCTACTTGTGATCTCTCTCTGTCAAATAAATTAATAAAATCTTAAAAAAAAAA
>RCUC01077135.1:0-10872 GCA_003697995.1 Taxidea taxus jeffersonii
GGGTGGGCAGGGGGAGAGGGGACTCCAGACTGTCTCTCCTGCAAGGCGCAGAGCCCCCTGGGTCTGTCTCCATCTATAGGTTTGGGGTGGCTCCCGCAGAAAGTGGAGGGAGAGTATAGGAATGATACTGGGGGCTAGAATGTACTCTGTGGGCTGAAATGGGGCTGCTGGGACACAGGGTGAGGCTGGGGTAAAGGGGCGGCTATATCTGGGCCGGGGCAGGGAACGGGTTTTCTGGGCTACTTTGGTGGGAGTCAGGCTCTCCTCGACTTTGGCTGGAGCCACTCCCCCTCCCATTCCGTCTCTGCCCTGAAGCACTGTAGTGAACTTGGACCTTCCAGCCCTGTGCCCTGCCTAGAGCCTGAGGTAGGTGTCCACGGGGCTCAGACGTTACCGTTGGCAGCCCTGCCTTTCCGAGAGAGACCAGTGGAGGCCCCAGGTCAGAGACCAGGGAGCAGGGCAGATGCAGCCCCGGCCTGGACGTCCCCCAGGCTTTACCAGCAGCTTCTTGGACTTCTGGTGGCCCCTGCCCCTCTGGGCTTCTGTTGCCTGGGCCACACAGGAAGACTCTGGCCTGTATTCGTCATAGGACCTTAGCCACAACCTTAACCTCCTGCGTGAGAAGCCCATAGGCTGAACCGTGAGGGCAGAGTCAGAGTTCTGACTCCAGGCCCACAGCGGGGCCTCTGGGGTTTCTCTGTCCCTTCGTGGCTCCGTGACCCATGTTTGCCCGGGTCCCTCTCCTTGGATGACAGTCATCCAGCTCCAGGTCAGGATCCACACTGGACCCCTCTCGTGTCCCCAGCATGGGGCTCAGGCCAAAAAGAGGAGGGGAGAGGAGGAGAGAGGGGGCAGCTTCGTCCCGGTCTCCATGCCCAGCTGGCAGGTGCCCCTCCCTCCAGCTCATCCCAGTTCAGGCTGGGGGATAGTTAGGGGAGGGAGCTCCTGCTTGGCCAGTGCCGCCTGCCAGCCTGTCACAGTGCGTCACCCTCTGTGTATATGCTCCTGAGGCACCCTGAGGGATCATCTCAGGTCACTCAGGTACAAGAAGGCACTCGGCTTTATTTACACATTGTCACAGGCCACCAAGGCTGCTCGCCCCAGCTCAGGAACCATGGCATCTCCTCAGTTTCCAGGCCCAGATGTGTGCTTCTCTGTGGAGGTTAGCCGCCATCTGGAAATCCCTCCATTTGTCCCCTCCCCGAGGAGTCAGACTTGGGGTGGGGGGTGGGGGCCTCCCCCACTCTGGTCAGCAGTGACTCCCTGAGACACCACCGTTGAGGCGGTAGATGAGGGAGCTGGATGCTGTTCTGCACAATGGGCGGAAGGCTGCCTGCTGCCTCGGCCCCTGACTGCCCCCTGCGGTGACCCCGGCAGGGGTGGGGGGGGACCCTGACGACCCCCACAATATGCCCCCTCCCTCGGCTTCTCCAGGACTCCCTGGATTCTCCCAGATGAGGCCCGGCTACCAGCTTTCTTCCCTTCTCCCTTTGGCCTGCGGGCCTCAGCCTTCTGCACCCCTGACCCACCCCCGAAGCCCTCCAGCCCGGAGTCCCCAGGCCTCACACTCGGCCTCCCAGCAGCCTCAGCTCCAGTGCGGCTGCCTGGCATGTGGGGCTGGAGCTCCCCAGCCTCCAGATGGGTGTTCTAGTCACCTCCCTGGCCAGGACCCCTCCTGAGTCTGGCCAAGCTCCCTGGCTACCAGGGCTGCTGTCTAGAGAAGGCTGAGAGCCTCAGCTCAGCTTCCCCCAGTGACCCTCTTCTTCCCCGCGGCCAGCCTGGCTGTGGCATCCCACTTCAGCCACTCCAGCTCTGCTGTCTCCTTCTAAGAGGCAAGCCATGTCCTGTCAGCCCTGTAGAGCCACTGCTATTCCTGGCAGCAGGGACAGGGGCATGTCTGGGTGGGTGCAAGGCCACTCCACTCCGGATCTGCAGGGGGACAGTGGCCCAAGACCGCCTTTGCTGAGCGGTCAAGTGGGTGAGGTGAAAGGAGCGGAGTCCAGGCTGGGAGGCAGGATGCCAGGTGCAGTCCGGTCCCTGCCCCCAAATGGGCTGTCAGGATGGGGCCTCAGCAGGCCCCGCGGAGCCACGAAGAGGGTGTTTGGCAATCTCTATAGTCCATGGATGTGCTGGGAGTCCAAGATGCCCGAACCCTGGCCAGGACTTGAGCCCCAGGGCTAGCCAGACTGGGCTGCCACCTCCAGGAAGCCCTTCTCATTTCTCCCCTTTCTTCTTCTTGGCTTCATTCTTCTCATCCTCTTCTACCTTGATGGCCACGGTGTCCACACTGTCCTTCTTCTTCTTCTTCTTCTTCTTATCCTCTGTGGGGTAGAAGAGAGGTAGGTGGCAGGGGTGAGGCAGGGGGTCGTAGGGCCCACACCAGAGCCCCCCACAGCCAGCCCTTCATTTCTTCCTTCCAAACCTCTCCCACCTGCAGAAGAGCTCCTTGTGTTACCTGCCCCACTTGGACCTGTTTGTGCACTCTGGTCTCCAGGGACCAGAACCTAATGCTGGGGGAGGGGAGGAGCAGGGCCACTCTCGGTGGCAGGACTGAGGAAGGGGCTGGCTCAGCCAGGACAGGTGGCGGTGGGGGGGGTTGGGGGACCCCTGCCTGCTCACCTCCAGGGATCTCTGTGAGCTCATTGAGGGGGGGCACCGTCTCCAGTTTGTCCGTGTACATCTTGGCGGCCTTCCGCTGCAGGTAGCGGGCTTCAATCTCTTTCCGGGTCCGGGGCACGCGGCAGTTGAAGACGCAGCACAGAGTGATGACTGTAGCAGGGTTAAGGGGGTGGACGGAGCAGGCTTGGCCAAGGTTGGAGCTCAGACATCCCAAGAACAGTCCCCACATTTCAGACCCGCCCTTACCTGCCTACATGCGTCTCACCCAGCAATCGCTGGCAGAAGGCTCTGCGTTTGCACGAGATCCCTGTGGGCTCTGGGATTCTTTCTGAGAACTCTCTCCTGAGCAGGGCCAACTTCAGAGAGTCACACAGGGACCTCCTCTCCGAAGGACCTGGCGCTGGGCTTAATGGGCTGCTGTCGCTGTTCTTAACAATTTCTGAACAAGGGGGTCTCTAACTTTTTGCACTGGCCTCTAAGTCCTGTTGCTGTTCTCACTTTCTGACTAGATTGGGGCCCCTGGAGGGAAAAGCAGAGGCCTGCACAGTGACTCAAACGACAGCCACCCAGACGCTGGCCTGTGTTCCCACCCGGGCCTCTCAACTCCTGGTGCTTCCTCCCCAGGCTCCTGAGAGGACCTCGGACACTGAAGGACAGGGCCATGTCTTCCTCAACCTCCCTGAGGATAAGCCTGGGCTTCTCCTAGCCACGAGGGTCCCCCAGAGGGCACAGACCCTGCCCTGGGGCGTTTACCGCAGAGAGTTATTCCAGGAGCAGTTTTCCGGCTGAAGGCAGCTGTGCCCACGCGAGCTGGGCCAAGGAATGGAGCTGGCCTGTCTAGTGATGGGCAGGGCTGGGCACGGCTGCCAGGACCCGGCTGGACTGAGTTTGTTTTTCCAAGGCCCCACAGTCTGACCACCCTGGCCCCGGCCTCGGGGGAGGGGACCAGGCTGCTGCTTATTATAAATCGGATGACAGGACATAACTTCCTGGCAGACTCCTGGGGGCAGGATGGCCAAGCAGGACAAGCCAGGCCTATTTTAAGGAAGATGGATCAGATCGATGTAGCTGGGGCTGGAGCACCCCTTAGGGTCAACTTACACAACCCTTTCAGCCAAATCTTGTGGCCCCACTAAGTCTCACCCAGATTCACAGAATGAGAAAAAAAATGAATGAATGAATGAATGAATGCGCGAGATGCTCTCAAATCCTTTGCTCCTGAGGACAGAACCAGATTCCTGAATGGATGGACAGGGGAGCTGACAATAATCAGGAGCTCTGGAGGACGGCACGAGGGGCATGTGCTTCTCCCGGCACCTTAGATAAGCCTTTCTTATCCAAAGAGCTGGGTTCTAGTCTTCTCTAGGCCTCAGTGTGTATGCCCATGGCCCCGATCCTGCTGGCTTGGGCCACCCCTTTCAGCTGCCCGCTGGACACGTCCTCTCACGTGCTTGCTCAGGCTCTCCCCAGAGGCTGGTCCCAGGCCCCAAAAAGCCTGGGCTCCAAAGAGAGCTCAGCTATTGGCACCTGGATCACAGCTCAGACGCCGCCCCTCACTCCAGGTCTGCCCCACCCAGCCCGGCCTGGTCATTTCTCATCAAAGAAGGAAAAAAATGATGTGTCTTGGATGGAGTTCCAGGGCCTAGACAGAGACTTGCAATGTGAGTCCCCAGGCTGGAGAGACCTCCCGGGGCACCCCCATCCAAACCCAGCCCCTCTGCTCAACGTTCTGGGGTGACACACCACCAACAGCGGTGCCACTAGGCACAAGCTGACTGGGAGGCAGGAAAGATGCTTCGTCCCCAGGAGATGGGGCTAGGCCATCTCTGCTCCCTAGAGCCCGGCACAGAAGGTGACTGACAACGAGTAGAGACTGGCTGCTCAGAGGTCTTTGGGACTATCCCTTACCCTTTTCTAGGAAATAGGGTGGGGTGTAGGAGCTGGTCTGCGTCCTTCATGTCCAAGCTCCTCTTTGGGTCTGACATTGCAACATCCTTGTGTGGCCCTAGGCACCTCCACTGTCTGGGGCCGAGTAGGTCCCGGAGAGGCCAGCCTATGTCTAGAGGCCCTTTGGTGTCCTCGCTCCTACTCCCTGGAGTACCCCAGAACGGCTCCCTTGACCTGCACCCTACACTGCTCCGGCAGGCAGATGCCTCCCGGAATCCTGCCTCTTGGTGCTGGGGCGCAGGTGTGGGATGGCAGGCGGGGCCATGGTTTCCCCTCTGGATGCCTGGGCTGGGGCCGCAGCCACAGCTGGCTGTCCACAGGGCCTCCACGGAGAGGACTCAGTAGTTCTTGCCTTAGCCAGGAATGAAATGTAGCCTCTTGCTCAGATCCTGCTCCCACCCTAGCCGTGAAGAAATGGTGATGGTGGGGTGTGGATTATTTTCCCACAAGGAGGGCCTTTCTGGTGCCAGGAGAAGCACATGCAAATCAGATGTCCTTGTCTCCCTTGGAATCCTTACATCTGGGTGGGCCCTCTGCCGGGGCGCTGCCCTCTAGGGGACTTCATCCTGGGACAGCTCCAGCTAGAATTTAAATGACATTTTCGCTGCCCAGACCCAGGGTGCAGTCAGCAAAAATCCTACAGTGGAGACCTGAGAGTTTGTGTGGGGGGCATTTCCTCCCACCTCTGCCTACACCGTCCTCTCTGCCTGGAATGCTTTACCACTTGCCGACCTGGCAAAACTATGCATTCTCTCACTGATGTGCAGCTAAGAGGACCCTTCTCCTTGAAACTTGTGTAGGGGGGGTGGGTTTGCTTTCTCTTCCTTGCCTGCGCCTCCCCGATCCATGGTGTATGGGAAGCGTCATGACTCTACGTTGTACCCTGGCGGCCCCCCGCTTCCATTGGCCTTTCTCTGCCCCTCTTTCCCCAGCGGCAGACCCCCTACTCTGGAAGGGCCGAAGGGAGCATGCCAAACCGATTTCTGTTGTGAGTTCACATCCAACAACTCCCAGTCCCAGGAGAGGAGGGGGTCTCCTGCTTTTAATTGAGGGGGGTGTGAGTCATTCCAGGGGAGTGGGAGTTGACAAGGCATGGTTCCCAGCCCGGGAGCCACATCTGCCGGGCGTCTGGGGAGCCTCTAGGCTGAGCTGGGGCCAAGGATGGCCTTGCTAGGGCCTCTGGGTGTGGGCCCTTTAAGCAGGCCAAACTGCAGGAAAAGCATCAGGAGGCCAGCGATAGGGAAAAATGACACGTCCTCATCCTGGTTCAGTGGAGTCCCCTGTAATTACCGTAATTGCCGTGTGGCTGTGTCCCAGCCGGGCAGAATACTTCAGGTCACCACCAGCCTGTCAGCCCTCCACAGGGACTCTGTGTAGAACAGGAGATGCCAGAAACCACAGTGGGCCTCCTGCGGGCGACTGGCCTGCTTGAGCTGCCCGGAATTGCTGCTCTGAGCCCCTGGGGGGTGGTGCTGGTGGGGGTGGGGGGGCAGGGGGTGCTGTGCCTCTGCAGCGGCGTGGGAGGAGGCGGGGAGCAGCTACTCACTGATGGACAACACGAAGAGCGAGAAGATGCCCACCACGTGCCAGAGGCGCATGTCCCAGAACACCACCGTCTCCTTGGTCAGCGGGGGCGGCTTGGGCTTGGGCGGGGCAGTGCTGGGCTGCAGGTCAGGAGAGAGGGAAGTGAAGCCAGGCAGAGACCAGAGACTGGGGCTGGGGCTGGGCGGAGAGAGGCCCAGGTTTCAGTAAGGACTCAGCCTGAGTATTCCAGAATCTCCTAGAATCAGGTGTCTTAGACAGTCACGGCCAACACCCTGGACCCTGGGAGTTTCCAGGTTTAGAGCGAGAGAAGAAAGCAGAGCCCCAGAACCATGGCGCCAGCGACCTGGAGTAGTACCAGAGTGCTTGAGGACAGCAAGGCCTAAAGGGGCAAAGGTGGATGGCTTGTCCCAGTCAGGTTCAAGTCCCCTTCAGGCAGACTATGAAGTCCCCTTCATAGTCTAGCCTCCGGCTCCAGTCCTGGGCCCCACAGGCAAATGGGGTCTCAGGACCAAGGCCAGAGACAAGGCAAGGCCAGTACTATCCTGGGGGACTTTGCTTCCAAGCATCCTCAGTGTGGGGTGGGGTGTGGAGCTGGACCCAGGTCCCATGGCTCTGCTTCCTGGCCAGGACCCCCACTGGGTGACTTCAACATTTGCCTCTCCTGCCAGAGTCCTCTTCTGACCATGGGCTAGGCCGGAGCCCTCCCAGGACAGGACCAGATAAATAGTCTGCAAGGCGGCAGCGACACCTAGAGGCCAAACATTGTAAGCATGGCCGGAACATCCCACCTTCCCAGTGGGATGCCACTTTGCTCTGGAGTCTAGAGGACACAGCCCTGCCCTGGGGGACTGAGGGAACAAGGCCCTCAGTGGGTCTGGACAGAACCTGTCCCTAACCTGAGGGGCTGAGAGGGCTATGACCCTATCTCTGTTGCCAAATTAGGCTGAGGGATGTGGGCCGCAGTGGCGGGGGGAGTTGGGGGTGGGATTGGTTAAGGCTGAGAGGGAGAGAGGATGCTGGGGCATCTGCGGACTTCGCTGTCTCCAGACTAACTGAATCAGGACAGACCTGCAGTCTCCTCTGGCTCTTTACGAAGGAAAGGCAGCTCACAGCTCAACCATCCATCTGGTCTTTCCCCTGGTCCATGGGCATGGACTGGGCACCTACCACAAGCCAGGAGCTTCCTCATCTCAACAACACATCCCAGGTAACCTGTGAGCTTGGGATTGGTATGTGATTCCCCAGCACTTTTCTCTGAATCAAGGTAAGCTTGTTACCTCTAAGCCTCAATTTCTCCATCTGTAACTTGAGTGGGGTGGTTCCTGGGCGCTCTGGGAAGCTCTCTCTACCCAATCAGAATGGTAACACTGATGAGAAGATACCCCTCCTCAGCGTCATCCCGGGGGGCCTGGACCCATTTTTAGGGTCAGACACATGTATGTGGGGTCAGGCACCTCTGTGGGTTCAGGGCACATGTGTGTAGGTACAGGGCATGTGTGCGGTGGGAGTAGGCATTTGTGGTTAGTCATAGGTCTGTAGAGTCGGGGCCAGGGTCTGGTCAGTGGCAGGCTTCCCGATCCTAAGGCTCAGCATGTTTGGTCTGGCTGGGCTGTATGGCTGGAAGGTTCTGAGGTCCAGAGACGAGATCTCAGATTCTGAGTCCAGGTAGCTGAGAGCCCACTTCTGATACCTTCTCATTCTAGCCTTGTTCCAGGCGGAATTGAGCTTCTAATCTCACCCTGATAGGGATCTTGTGTAGAGGGTAATAAGCAAGAGTCGGGCGTCTCTGTGGTGGGTGCTGCAGAAGGTCTAAACCTAAAGCTTGGGAGCCCCAGGGGAGCCCCCTCCATGGAGGGGCTACTGTGGGTGGCATTGCAGACTCCAGCCCTACCCATCTTTCTGGTGCTTGCCTGGGTCCCCTGGGCTCAGCCAGCCCTTGTTCAAGCTGTAGGCAAATGGCAGGCAGATGGACTGCAAATGGAATTTCCCTTGATGAGCAGAGAGAAGATGAGCTCCTGGGGGCTGAGGGGAAGAGTCCTTGACTCAGAACTGACACGACCGCCACCCTCTGCCTTCTCCCGCACCCAGGCCAGCTCAGTTTCTGCACCCAAGGCCTTGGGGCAGACAAGAAGGGGTCCAGGTACACTCTGTGTGGCTCAGGCCAGCCTGGCTCCCCTTACAGGGACACTGGAGCTGACACCTGACTCTAGCCCAGTCTTTTGATCACACCCCTTGGTCAGCAGCACAGACAGGCTTAGTATTGGGGCACGGGGCTCTGTCTTCTTATCTCTCGGACCCTCAGGTACAGGGCTGTGTCCTTTTAGGTCCTCAGAATAAGACTCTGTCCTCCCTCTCCCATCTTGGCCCCTGGCACCTGCTCCCAAGGGCTCTCCTGGACGCCTCGCTGTCTCTTGCCCTTCTTTCTCTCTGCTCTCTCCTCTCTGCCTCTTGCACGGGCTCTGAATCCTGCTCCTCCCTGGCCCTGCCTCTTGGGCCTTTCCATCTGGCCTCCTATTTCAGAATTCTGGTTCTGGTCTGCCTCTTTGGCTCCCTTTCACGGCTCAGCGGGAATTGGGGACAGAGGGGACAGGGAGACTGCAATGGTCCCCACTCTTCTCCTCCCAGCCCTTCCTGGCCCCAGCCATGCCCCTGGCCATCCACCCCAGCCACCCTCCTCACATTACTGGGCTATCTCAGCAGTGCCCGCAGCTCTCTCAACTACATGCCCTCTTCCGGGCATGTAGTTTATCCTCCTCCTTCCACACCAAGACTCATCCATGACTCTTCCCTGCTCAGAGAACTTTGCTGGCTCTCCATGATTACCATGACCGAGTAAGACCCCCTGAGCCCTGGGTCCCGCCCTGCCTGTACCTCCCCTCTGGGGCCAAGTGCTCCACATGGGAGCTGAACTCAACACAGGGCTCCTCTGTAAACGATCTCGTCTCCCTGACCCCACCCTCCAACTTGGAAAGCCCTCACCTTCCCAAGGCTACGTCACCCCCATCGGGCAGGGGACCCTGAAGGATCTCTGGAAGCAGAAGCTTTTTCCTCCAGCAGACCATAAGATCAGGGACTAGATCTAAGCAAACCCTAAGATCAGGGACTAAGATCAGGGACTAGATCTAAGCAGATCCTAAGATCAGGGACTAGATCTCCCCTATCAGACTAGAGGTCACTGACACCAAGGACTCTGCCTCCCCCACCCCTCCCTGGCCCTTATTAGACCAAAGGCAAGAAGCTAAGGGCTAACTGAGCATAGCTGTATCCCCAGACTGGGAATCCATATGATCAGAGTGAGTCTCCCCCACCAGACTGAAATCTGGGGCTGTGCCCTCCCATCAGGCCAGGGACCCTAAATTTGGGGGCTGAGTCTCCCACACAGCCTGGAAGCGCAGGGGGCAGGGCCGTGTCACCCCATGATCCAGGTCTGCGAGGACAGTTGGAAGGGAAAAAGCCAGCTCCCAGGCAGAAGGGCTTTCCCCTAAGCCTCTCCCCTGCGGACCACAGCCTCCCTGGACTCTCCGCGCCGCCACGCCTCACCTCCACCAGCTGCCCGGCGACCCTCGTGAGGCAGAGCCCCAAGGCCCAGAGGGGCCCCGCGCCGCGTCGCCGCCTCGCCATCTTCGCACCCGCAGCTCCGCGCCCGCGGCCTCAGGTGGGGGGAGCCGGCCGACCGCGGCCGGGCGCGGTTGGCCCGGTTGGCCCGGTGACCGCCCCGCCAGCCGGCGCTCACGGCGGCGATCTGGTCGCAGGCCGTGAGTGGGCATCATTTATTCATCGTCGGTGTCTGGTTCCCGTGCTGCCTGCCCAGCGCCCGCCCCCCATCCCCTGGAGGATCAGAGTCCGGATCCCCCTCCCCTAACCTCACCCAGCCGCCTGAGGGGTGGGAGTGGGTGGGAGGAGGAGGATGGGCTGGGGGTGGGTCCTTGAACAACAGGTCCTACCCCCACCCCATCCCCGCCCCCGCCCCAGTCGGGCCTCAGTTTCTCCATCTGGGGCTAGGGCAAGGGGAGGGGCTAGCATCTGCTGATCTAAGAGGCCCTTCCCAGTCTGACGTTCTGAATTTGAAAAACCCTACTGGACCCAGGCTGGTGGTGGTAGTTTCAGGGGGGTGGAGGGAGGGTGGCGGCGGGGGTGGGGGGGGGGGGGGGTGGTGGCGGCGGGGGTGGTGGGGGTGGTGAGGGTGAGGGGGGGTTGGCAGGCAGGTTGCCATAGGGACAGGCGCTCAGGGATGTCCTGGGCTTTCTGGGCTGGCTTCCTGCCCAGAAACGGCTCTGGTCACTCTGGACACCAGAGCTAGAGAGGGGGATGGGGACCTGGGGATGGTATGGTCAGCGCTCTAGTTGTGGGTACTGTGGAAGGTTCCTGAAGAAGCCCGCATCTGCTGCCCCACGAGACAGGGAAGGCTCCACCTGGAAGGGCTGGAGGACCATTTCCTAACTCTGGCTGACCCTGAGCCTCTGCCACAGTCTGAGCCCCCATTGTCACTCCAGTCTGAGCCATGATCCTGACCTCACACTGAACCTGGCCCACATGTTCTCTGGTCCTCAACCCAGGATGAGACTTGACAACCCAGGGATGGAGGGAGGGTGGGTCTGAGGAGCTGTAGAGACCCCAGGGGCTCTGAAGGAGGAGGAAGGAGGTCTGGGGTGGGGAGACTTCTCTGGTCCATCCTTCCTCTTCTCCCTTTTCCTTCCTCCCTCCCTTCCTCCTCCCCTTCCTCCCTCCCTCCCTTCTTCCCTTCCTTCCTTCCTTCCTCCC
>RCUC01077141.1:0-10047 GCA_003697995.1 Taxidea taxus jeffersonii
AAAAAACCAAAAACCACTTCTCACCAAGGATGTTCACCACATCACTATTTCTAATGGAGAAGCACTGAAAAAAACATTATTTTGCAAAAGGGGAAGACCAAGCATACAATGAGATAAACATTTGATAAAATGAAGTTTATTGACCCCATCCACGAAAATGATTTTTACAAAGACTTTAGAAGATTTAGAAAATGCTAATGCCATGATGTTACATGAAGTTAGCAGGTCATAAATTGTGTAAGCAATGTATTAAAAAATGTAGAACAAGAAATAAACTTTTTTTCCCATTGGAAAAATTCTGGAGGAAAATAAATTATTGTTCTTTTGCAATTATATTTTCCAAATATTCTCAAGGTACAAATTCCATTTGTTGAAGAAGGGAAAAAATTAAAAATATAGACCAGTTACAAGAAGTAAAAATGTGGTTTTGCCATGAATTATCAAAGTTAAGTTTTTAAGAGCCTTCATGTACTCACCTGGCAGTATTCATTCCCGAACTTGGAAGATAATATTCCAGAAAAAAAGGGGAGTGTGAAAGAACATTAGATTCTGGGTCAGAGATTTAATAAATAACCTGGTAAACTTGGCCCAAACTTCTGTCAATTTCTTCATGGAAAATGAAGAATGTGTGCTAAGTGAGTTCTAAAGACCCTTGAACATCTCCCATTTGGATTTCCTGATACCACCATGAAATTGGCAGTGCAGAGAAAAGTATCACTCTCTCTGATGCAGAAGATATGGATACTCAAACTCCAGATGGGGAGTCACTCAGAGATCAATCCAAGCAATTCCACAATGCACTGTAGTCTGCCCAAAGACCACTCCAAAATGTGATTTCCAATTGCATCTAACCGCACCTATTGGCACTGAACTCATACCAACTCAGCTGCTCAGTGGCCAAAAGGGCAGCCAATATTCTCATAAATTTATGTAACAGTGATATGAATTATGCCTTCAGGTAATGCTATCATACTCTTAAGTGATATCCTATGAAGTTCTCAGAAGCCTGGTATTCCAGGCTATGCTAGTTTTAAACCTTAGAATTGGGCTGGTCATGTACTCGCCTTCATCAGCTTTGTGGAGAAAATCAGCAATCATGCTATGTGAGAATGCATTCACCCATTTATCTGTGCATTATAGTTCATTTTAAAGGTTTCCTAGGAATAAACCCCCCAGTTCACAACCAAATAGAGGATGATGGGTCATCTTTCAGGGTGTACAGCCTGGTTAGGGTCTTAGATTTTCTCCAGGTTGTGGATGTATATTTAACTGACAGCATTAGAGAGTTTCACTTATGAGGGTGTATCATTAAAGCCATCACCACCTGGCATTGGTCTAAATCTTCTCCCTTAGAAATGATATTTAGTGATGGGTACTTGAAGGATATTCTAGAAATTCTAAAAATTATTCCTAGATTGAGTCACAGGGCAAAAATCTATCCAGTTTGGACTCCATGTGCTATGGCTTGATGTCATCAGCCTCTACTGAGAGGCAGCATAAAGTCACTATGTCCTGGTAGGATGTGGCTGAGTAGACTACCCATTATGTCATACAGGGTCTTCTTAGAAGACAAAAATCCAGCTGACCTCAGTGCCAGGAATAGCTGCACTTCTCCTAAGCAGTGGGTCTGTTGTGATCCCATAGATACAATGAGCTATATGACTGTTGCCCCACACACAACACACACTGCTGCTAAGACGCTTACAGCAATGTTGCAGGTATACCCACGGCAATATTGTGGGTATACCCACAGCACGGGAACAGGGCTTACTGCTCTGCATTCTTCAGCCACCTCCCTGCTTGATTTTGTATCCCCCAACTTGGTTTTTCCTTCCTTTACATCTCCTTTACATTTATTACGCATACTAGATTTTATGAATTTTTATAAGTTGCTTTAAGTTCTTCCTGCAACAAATGATACATTAGTAAATAAGCAAATAAATAAATGGTCTTCTGTGCTTCAGCATCATCACCTGTAATCTGGAGGCCTGGGAAGATGCCAGGCCTGCTGAATGTTGGGCAAGATCCATCCCCTCATGTGTATTTTAGGTCTGCTCCAGATTTTGAGACCTGTTGAGGAAGGAAGTAGTTTCTAGCTTAGTCAACACTTACTACTCCAAGTGAAACACAGTAGCAAGTTGAATATGAGGAGACTTGGGTAAGCCACTTGTGGTTACTATCTACATTAACACTCAAGTTTTGGAAACGAAGAAGGGGAGGGATTCATTTTTTTAAAAGATTTTATTTACTTATTTTAGGGGGAGAGAGAGCACAAGCAGGGAAAGAAGCAAAGGAGGAGGAGGGAGAGGGAAGAAGAAAGAATCTTAAGCAGACTCTGTGCTGAGCTCAAAGCCCAATGAGGGGCTCAATCCCACAACCCTGAGTTGAGACAATTCCCTGAGCCAAAACCAAGAATCAGACACTTTAGCCAACTGAGCCCCCCAAGTGACCCAGGGATATATTTTTATATATACAGACAGTCACACTGGTCCAAAATGCAATTTGCTATGTCTCAATATTTGAATTTTGTCATAATCAGCAGATATGTCGTGAAGGATCCTTAATGCACTCTTTTCTGCCCAAAAGGAGTTTGCTCAAGAAGGTGAAGAAATAATAAATCAACACATTTATATTTCGGGGTGAGCTATCATCATTGCGCTTATTTTCACGCACTGTTTCCTTTTAATCTCACTCTGATCTTAGATGTCTATGCCCAGATGAATTAGACATGGAGATGAAAGGCAGGAATGAGACAGCAGTTGAGGGAAGCCCAGGGAGGATGCATCCAAGATAAGCTTAGGGCCTGGCAGCCAGAGAATGTTTCTGCTCTTTGCCACTGAACCTGACAGCTGTTTGTTACCTCTGGAATCCCAGGTGAAGTGTGTTCACATGAATACCCTGCTTAAAATTTGTGGGCAGCAAAGAGAGCATAGAACATTTGTCTTAAATACAGGCTGCATAGTGATCATTCTGCCATGTGTTTTGGTTAAAGAATAGATATATATTTTCCTATTACATGATTTTATGTTATTTTCCTATTAGATGATTTTATGTTATCCTAACAACCCTTAACTGCACCATGTTGCTGTCCCCACATATTCACAGAAGATTTCAGCCCCGGCTCACTATCTTCCTCTTCACCACCCTCCTAATGCTACTGTTGGCAACATGACTGCCCAACTCATACACTGACCTTTCATTCCCTTGGCCTCCCCACCACATCCCCCACCCCCAGCTGATCTTTTCTTCTATGCCCCTCAGGGTTCATTCTCAAGTTATATGCCTGACCTCATCATCACCAGTAGCTGCAATATCTCAGAACTCTATTATTTTAAGTATCTACTACTGCCTGATTACTTTTCCCTCTTTTCTAAGTGTGGATGCCGTGGTGTAACATTACACACCACTGAAACCACCCCAGCCTTCACCCTACTGTCACCATATCCTACTCGCCTGCTGAAAACTCAGTCCTCTTACTCTGCACCAGAGCAGACACACAGGGCTAGAGAAGGATGGGACTGCTCTACATCCTTCCCCAACTCTGGGTTTGCAAGCCCCAGCACTCCCTTACTTTTTAAAATAATACTGGAAGGTAGAAACTTCCTCTGTGTTCTGAGTATGTATATTTCCTTCACTTGTTCAATGGATTTCACACCTTCCACTTTCTTAAGGATTCACTGTAGTCACAATATACTTTTGCATTTCATTGTCAGTTTGTCTTCTCTGTATGATTCCATAAAACAAAATGATGCATCGTTCTTAACTAGATCTGCCTTGACCACATCTCCAACCACACTTATCTTGCTATCACTTTGTTCCCGCCCATGGTCACAGTAACACATCTTGAAAGGGCCATCTATTGCCTGTCACCACTTCTGTTCATCTCGTTTCTCCTTAGTTCACTCCACAGTATCTTTCTCATTCCTAAAACTGCCCTTGCATGGTCACTATTGATCTCAAATTGTCAATTCAATGGTTACTTTGCTGTCTTTGGTTCATTTGACTACTTGCCAGTATTTGATGTAATTGGCCACACACTTTTTCTTAAGAAACACTTTTCTCTTGACGTCTGTGATGTCACCTGCTCAATTTCCCCTACTGGCTTTTCCCTGTGCTTGTCCCTAAATATTATTTTGTTTCATAATATGGTCATTAGATCCCTACCTTCCCTAGAGCTACACTCTCCCTATAGAATCTTAGCTAGTCCTTTTGGCTCTAAACTCTATCTTAATGGCTATGACACCCAAATTTATATCTTCTAAACTAGACTTTTCCCTGAAATCCAGAAGCATGCTCAGTAAGTATCTTAATTTTAATATGGACAAATGAAAACCTTTATTTTCCTATCCTGATCAAAACTTGTTTCTTCCAGTTTCTTTGTCACTAAATAAACTACCTTCCATGCAGTTGCTCAGGCCAAAAATAGGAAGTAATTCTTACCTCATTTTCAACAAATTCTGTGGATCTTATCTCTAAAATATTTCTGAATCTGTTCATATTTCTTTATCTCCATTCCTCTCTTTCTAGAACATAAACTGCCTTATAGATGCCTGGATTATTTTAATAGCATTTAATTTGTCTTATTCTCTGTTCTCTGTCTCCCCTCAATTTGTTCCCATGTCGTATCTAGAATGAGCTTTTAGACATGTAAGTCACCTATGTTTCTCCTCTAGTTGGAGCCCTCTGGTAATTTCCCCTTGCACTTACAATAACTCTAAACAGCTTACCACAGCTTAAGCTCCAAATCTGACCTTACTTCCTATTTTCCCCTTCATTCCCATTCCCTCTGCTCCACTGCAGGACTTTCTTATTTTCTTTCAAGCACACCAAGTTCATTGTTGGCTCAGGGCTTTCATATTTACCTCTTCTTCTGCTTAGGAATCTCTGCCTTCAGCTCTTTCTCTAGCTGACTCTTTGTAAGTCACTCAGATCTAAGCCTGGACTTCATATTTTCAGTGATGACTTCCATTATACATTCCACCCCTGCACACATGCACACACACACACATGTACACACACACACATGTACACACACACACACACAGAGTTATTCTCTATCCCATTGCCCTGCCTTATTTCATTCACAACTGTCATTTTGTTCTCACTTGTTTTTCTGCTTATTCTGGAATTCAGGTTCTTTGTGACAGGAAGTTTGTCCCATTCTCTACTGCATCTCTGGAGCATGAAATAGTGCCAGGAACAGAGTAGGAACTTGACAAATATGTGTCAAACATATGCACCTGTAAAGCCCAAAAACTGATATCTCAATATAACTTTAATAAATAAGATAATTATAGAATTGAAGTTCACACTCAATTTAATGATTTGGTGAGTGAGGATAGACAGTTTATATTCTATAACACTTGATGAAAATATTTATAAGAGTGTAAGTAATGTTTCTTTTCTTAGTGAATACCTAATTGTAGACATTTTCTTCTCATCGAGATCCAACACTGAATTATTTTTACTGTCTTGACTTTTATTTTTAGTTGTTTAAAAACTGAGGTCTTTTGAGTTTAATGCAAAGTGTTCTTTTACTATTTGCATATTACAATATCATATATTTATAATGAGTTAAGCCTGTTATATTTAGATAATGTGCATACTCAAATTTTGACCCCAAAGGTTTTTTTTTAATTCAGTGCATATTCCCTGCTACAACAATAAATAACATAAAGTAAAATTGTCTATGTAAAATTAAAATGAATTAACTAGAGAGTTCATGCAAAAAAAAGTTTGCTCTTTATTTCACAACTGCTCCTTATCTGGACAATTAAAAAAAAGTATTAAGATTTTTATTATGTTGACATTTGTTTCTTTTTCTGCATTCTCTTTAGCAAACCCTGTGCATATACAAGGCTGTAACTAATCCCAGGAGATTAGAGAGGAGTATTTGGAATGGGGAGGAGGAAGCATTTTCTGGAAAACAGATGATTACAGGAGAGAAATCACCCACATCCCTGATGTTCAAAAGCCAGCTTCCCACATTTCCCTTGAATCAGTACCTCTCCTCCAAGCTGTGTCTTAACTCTTCTAGCATCTTCTGAATCAGGTGCCCTGGGAGGTCTAGATTTACCTTAATAAACTTCCACTTATCTTCTCATTTTCAAAACTTATTCTGAGTACTGCTCCATTTCTTGCACATAAAGTACATGCTAGGTATTCACTGGGGCCCTTGTTTCTAGGGACACAATTCCAGCACAAAGCACAAGAGCAAAAAGTAGGGTCTTGTGGGAAGGGCAGGAATGTAGTCGGGTTTCTAGAACAATTAAAAAACCAGGATTTTTATCTCTTAAACCTCTTGCGTCAGCATCAGCGGGAACATGGTGTCAGTAGCTTCAGATGTGTGTCTCAGCCACCCAAGAGGAACTAAGGCTTAGTTTCTCTGAGCTAAAGTCCGAAAATCTTAAAGTTTCTCATTGGTTAACATGGTTCATTTTCTAAACCCCAAATATGTGAAATATGATTTGCAAAATCTCTTCCCTAGACCCATCAATTAAGGAGAAAGCATTTCTTTTCTTTTTCTTTCTTTCTTTTTTTTTTTTTAAATATCTTATTTATTCATTTGAGAAAGAGAAAGAGACAAAGAACAAGCAAGGGGAGAGGCAGAGGGAGAGGGAGAAGAAGACTCCCTGCTGAGCTGGGACACACCTCCCCTGACTTGGGGCTTGATCCAAAGACCTGGAGATCCCCACCTGAGCTAAAGGCAGACGCTTAACCATTTGAGCCTCCCAGGTGCCCCAAGGAGAAAGCATTTCTATGGTTTAAGAGGAAAATTCCCCATGAGAATGGAGACCATTCAGGGTGGATAATATAGTACAGGCTTTAATATCTGTACTAATGATGAGACTTTTTCTGCAGTCTCTGCCTGGGATAGTGGTGCTGCAGCTCCCACATGTGTTAGGCCTGAGGTGGCAGTCATGAGGGCTGGGCATGGGGGAGCACCTTTAGTTGCTAACCCTCAATAAACATAATGGTCTATGCTTTCAGGAAGTCATATCTTATTCTCCTATTCTTCTTAAAGTCTTTTCAATAATAAATTTGTGAAAAGGAGACAAGAAAATTGGGCTAAATCTAGCTTTCTTTTTTTTTTTTTGTCTCAAGGCCTAAAAATTCCTGTAACAATCCTTGACAACATCTTATTTACTTTGTCTCATCAATATCTAACACTTTCCATTTGTTTGCTTCTACTCTTCTCAATCATAGAGTCAAAAACTAAGGCCACAAAGTCTGATCAAACTTTATATATTGATTTACTGCCAGAGCTAGACCCCAATTCTTTTTGCTTAATCTATTTGGCCAGATATTTCTTTATGGAATATAAGCCTCAATTAATATATAATTAATATAAGCCTCAATATAAGCCTCAATTTCTTTGTGTTATGCAGATTAACATACATTTCTCAGTGTTTTTGTGAGAATCAAGTGACATCAGGAAAATAAAGTGATTGTGACAGTGCCTGGGTCACTAAATGTTTAGTAAATATTATTTTAGTAGTAGTATAGTTATTATCCCAGAAGCTTATGATGTCACCTTCTAATATAATTTATCGGGGTATTATATAGTAACAATGGTACTATACTATTATTTTGATGACAATCTGGTAGAGCATGAAACAAAACACAATAAACTTGACTAGAGATATGCTTCCATGTATTTAAGTCTTTGTTGGCTTAAAGACCAGAAGTTACTGTAACTTCAATAAATAGTAGTTAAAAAAATAAAAGTACCCAGAACATTGACAACACCAAGTACTGGCAAGGATGTGGAGCCAAAGGAACTCTTATTCATTGCTAGTAGGAATGCAAAATGGTACAGCCACTTCGAAAGACAGTTTGTTAGTCTCACAAATCTAAACATTCTCTTACCATACACTTTGGAGATTGCATTCCTTGGTATCTACCCAGAGGGGTTGAAAACCGTTACCTCTCACAAAAATCTGCACATGGATGTTTATAGCAGCTTATTGCCAAAACTTGAAAGCAATCAAGAGTTCTTACAGAATGTGAATAGATAAACAAATTGATATATCTGGAAAATGAAATATTACTCAGTGATTTAAAAAATGAGCTATCAAATTGTGAAATGGCATGGAAAAAACTTAAATGCATATTATTAAGTGAAAGAAGCCAATCAGAAAAAAAACCTATATAAAAAAAAAAGAAAAAACCTATATATACTGTATGATTCCAGCCATATAACGTTCTGGAAAAGGTAAAACTGTGGAGATAATAAAAAAGATCAGTTGTTGCCAGGGTTTGATGGGTAGGAAGAGATGAATAGGCAAACTACAGAAGATTTTTAGGGCAGTGAAACTACTGTATATGATATGATAATGGTGGATACATTTGTCTAAACCCACAGAATGTACACCATCATGAATGAACCCTAATGTAAATTAGGGAGTTTGGCAGTTGCAACAGCTATACCACTGTGGTGGGGGATAATGTTGATAATGAGAGAGGCTCTGCATGTGTAGGGGCTGGGGAGATACGGGAAATCTTTGTACTTTCCTCTCAAGTTTGCTGTGAACCTAAAACTGCTTTAAAAATCAAAGCCTTGTTCATTTCATTTGTTCATTTTGGATCAGTGGTTTTTTTAACATTATTGGACCTGATTGGAACAATCATGTTAATGAATATTTCCTTTTTAATTTATGAGGTCTTTGTGGAGACTTACTGTTTATGAATTCCATTTGGCTATCATTTTTCTTAATATTTTACTTTTTTAAAAGACTATTATTTTTTAAATTTTTTAAATTTTTTTATAAACATATAATGTATTATTAGCCCCAGGGTACAGGTCTGTGAATCGCCAGGTTTACACACTTCACAGCACTCACCATAGCACATACCCTCCCCAATGTCCATAGCCCCACCACCCTCTTCCTATCCCTCTCCCCTCCGGCCCCCCTCAGTTTGTTTTGTGACATTAAGAGTCTCTTTTGGTTTGAAAAGACTTTATTTACTTGAGAGAAAGAGATCACTAGCAGGGAAAGGGGCAAAGAGAGAAGCAGACTCCCAACTGATCAGGGAGTCTGATGTAGGACTCAATCCTGGGACTTAAGGGATTATGATCTGAGACAAAGGCAGACTTTTAACTGACTGAACCACACAGGTGCTGCTGCCTTCTTCTTCTTCTTTTCTTCTCCTCCTCCTCCTTCTTTTTGAAGATTTTATTTATTTGAGAGAGAGAGAGGGCACGTGAGTGCATGCATGTGCACATGGGAGCAGGGTGAAAGGGAGAAAAAGACTCTCAAGGAGACTCCCCACTGAGCATGGAGACTGATGCAGGCTCGATCCTACTGAGAGGAAATCAGGAGTCAGACACTAAACCGATGGAGCCACCATGGTGCCCCAATGTCTTATTATTTAATGTTTAAGAAATAGGGTGCCTGGGTGGCTCAGTGGGTTAAAGCCTCTGCCTTCAGTTCAGGTCATGATCCCAGGGTCCTGGGATCAAGACCCGCATCGAGCTCTCTGCTCAGCAGGGAGCCTGCTTCCCTTCCTCTCTCTGCCTGCCTCTCTGCTTACTTGTGATCTCTGTCTGTCAGATAAATAAATAAATAAATAAATCTTTAATGTTTAAGAAATAGGGCATCCCTACTCCCAAAATACTTGGGCATAAATTCAACTGGAAAATGTCACTATTTAGAGAGTGTAAAATAACTAAAGGGAACTCTAATAGACTTCACTGATAAAAATGAATAAGGTGTAATAAGAAATTAGGATTAAATATATACAGCAATATATCAACAACAAATTTACCGATAATAATAATTAAGTGTAAGGAACAATACTTAACATACAGAGCTCTGCAAGGAAAGAGTTGATTCCCTCAACTGTGTCACTTGAGTACATTGTCTTCAAAGATTTCCTGTGAAACTCTAAGTATTTGCCTTAGAAGACCGCAAAATCTTCTAAAGGCAATGGTTTGTAACTCTATCTTCACACTACGGGATTATGTAGCTTTTTTTCTCTGCAAGGCCCAAAGTATTTTTGAGATATCTATATCTATATCTATATCTATATCTATATCTATATCTA
>RCUC01077177.1:0-12842 GCA_003697995.1 Taxidea taxus jeffersonii
CAGCAAAAGATTTAAGAAGATATTCAACAGATATACACGATATACATATAACCAAAACATATATGAAAAGATCCTCAATATCATTAGTCATCACAGAAATACAAATTAAAAATTACGAGCTGCTCGGGCACCTGGATGGCTCAGTAAGAAAAGTGTGTGACTCCTGATCTCGTGGTCCTGAGTTTGAACCCCATGTTGGGTTACTTAAATAAATTAAATTTGGGGGGCACCTGGGTGGCTCAGTCAGTTAAGCATCTGCTTTCAGTTCAGGTCATGGTCCTGGAGTCCTGGAATAGAGTCCCATGTTGGGTTCCCTGTTCAGCAGAGAGTCTGCTTCTCCCTCTCCTGCTTCTTCTCTCTCTCTCTCTTGCTCACTCTCTCTCTCAACAAATAAAATCTTAAAAACACAAATATTAAAAAAAATAAAAAATTTTAAAAAATAAATAGATAGATAAAAATTAGGAGCTACAAGGGGCACCTGGGTGGCTCAGTGGGTTAAAGCCTCTGCCTTAGGCTCAGGTCATGATCCCAGTGTCCTGGGATGGAGCCCAGCATCAGGCTCTCTGCTCAGCAGGGAGCCTGCTTCCTCCTCTCTCTGCCTGTTTCTCTGCCTACTTGTGATCTCTGTCTGTCATATAAATAAATAAAAATCTTAAAAAAAATTAGGAGCTACTGTTCCACACCCATGAGAATGACTAAAGTTACAAAGTCTGACTACACCAAGTGCTGACAAAGAGGCTGAGCAATTGACATTCTTTTATGTTGCTGGTGGGAGTACAAAATGAAACAGCTATTTTGAAAAATGATTTGGCAATTTCTTATAAAATTAGATACACACTTACCACATGTCCCAACAGTTTCACCCCCATGTTTTCACTCAAGAGAAATGAAAACCTATGCCTACACAAATAACTGCTTTATTCATAGCAGACAAACTTGCAGAAAACTCATATGTCCACCAACTGGGGAAGGAATAAACACACTGGGATGTAGCTATAGAATAGTGTTCTACTTGAAAATTTAAAAAATGAATTACTCATACAATGTGATGAATTCATACAACATGATGAATATCAAAGACATTAGGCTAACTGAAGGAAGTCAACCACAAAAGTTCGAGAAAAGTCAAAACTGTAGTGACAAAGCCTATCAGTGGTTGCTAGGGGATGGGGTTGGGGGAAGGAACTTATAGTAAAAGAGCCCAAGGAAATTTTGTGGAGATATTAAAACATTTTGTATCATGATTTTGGTGATGGTTACATGATGGCACACATGGTCAAAACTCAAAGAACTGTACATGTAAATCCAGCAAATTTTATTTATTTGTTATTTATTTATTTATTTATAAACATAGTTAATTTTCTTCTTCTTCTTCTTTAGATTTTATTTATTTATCTGACAGACAGATCACAAGTAGGCAGAGAGGCAGGCCCAGGGCAGGGGAGGGTGTGGGAAGCAGGCTCTCTACTGAATGGAGACCCCTGATGCGGGGCTCAATCCCAGGACCCTGAGACCAGGACCCGAGCTGAAGGCAGAGGCTTAACCCGCTGAGCCACCAGGCACCCCAACTTTATTCTTCTTAAACCACAAAATAGAGTCTTAGGTTGTACAAACATCACTAGTTACAGTCTTGCCAACGGGTCCCAGCTGGGGTGGGAAATTTTATCATATGCAAATTACACCTTAAAAGGACTCACTGTAAAAATTCTGTTGCTATGACATACCTATTAGAATGGCTGAAATGAAAGAGACTGATTATACCAAGTGTTGAAGAGGATGGGGAGCAACAGGTACTCTCAACTATTGTTGGTGAGAAGGTAGAAGGTTACAACCACTTTAGAGAACAGTTTGGCATTTTTTTTTGTGAAGTTAAACATACATTTACCACACAACACAGCAATTCCACTTTTAGGCATTCACCCAAAAGAAACACAAATATATGCCCACGAAAAGACTTAGAGTTGGATATTCATAGCAGCTTCATTTACATAATTGGAAACAGGACAAATGTTCACTAACTGGTGAAGAGAAATGACTTGTGGCGCATTCACTCAGTGAAATAGCACTCAGCTACACAAGGAATGACCTACTGATACAGAAAACTCATTGATAGACTTTAAAAAATGTTACACTTTAAAATATGGGGCACCTGGGTGGGTCAGTTGGTTAAGTGTCTGCCTTCAGCTCAGGTCATGATCCCAGAGTCATGGGTCCAAGTCCCACATCAGGCTGCCTGCTCCGTGGGGAGTCTGCTTCTCCCTCTGCCTCTAAACCTCCCATCCCCCATGCATTCTCTTTTCCTCTCAAATAAATAAATAAAATCTTAAAAAGATAAAAAATGTTATGCTGAGCAAAATGAAGCGTACATAAAAAATACATATTTATAGGGGCTCCTGGGTGGCTCAGTTGGCTAAGTGACAGACTCTCAGTGTTGGCTCAGGTGGGGATCTCCTGGTTGTGGGATCGAGCTCAGCTTCAGGCTCTGGGCTCATCGTGGGGTCTGCTTCTCTCTCTCCCTCTCTCTGCTCTTCCCCCAACTCATACTCTCTCTCAGTCTAAAATATATAAATAAATCTTTAGGGAAAAAAGTACATACTGTATAATCCCATTTATATGAAATTATAGAATAGGCTAAACGAATCTGTACTTGAATGCAATACAATATCTTGTATTGGCAATATAGAGTCACTGAAGATATTTAAGCAGGGGTCACCTGGGTGGCTCAGTTGGTTAGGCCTCTGCCCTGGGCTCAGATGATCATCCCAGGGTTCTGGGATCAAGTCCCACATCAGGCTTCTTGCTCAGCCAGGAGCTTGCTTCTCTCTCTGCTTCTCCCCCCTGCTCGTGCTTTCTCTCTCTCTCTCTCTCAGATAAGTAAATAAAATCTTAGAAAAAAAAATATATTTTTTTTAAAGAGAGAGGGAGCACAAGCAGGGGGAGTGGGAGAGGGAGAAGAAGGCTTCCCGCCCAGCAGAGAGCCCGATTCGGAGCTCGAACCTAGGACTCTGGGATCATGACCTGAGCTGAAGGCAGAGACTTTAACCCACTGAGCCACCCAGGTTCCCCGAAAATATTTTTTTTGTTTGTTTTTTGTTTTAAGATTTTTTATTTATTTGACAGACAGAGATCACAAGTAGGCAGAAAGGCAGAGAGAGAGAGAGAGAGAGGGAAACAGGCTCCCTGAGGAGCAGAGAGCCCGATGCGGGACTCGATCCCAGGACCTGAGATCATGACCTGAGCCGAAAGCAGAGGCCCCAACCCACTGAGCCACCCAGGCGCCCCCCGAAAATATATTTTTTAAAAAAGATATTTAAGTAAGAGAATAACGTATATAAGACTATCTTCTGGGAGATGACTTAAAACTTGTTTGATATAATTACAACAATGAGAAGACAACTTGGTTTTCTTTTTCATATAATTTGTTGATTTTTTTCACATTTTAAAAAGTGTTTGGAGGGACGCTTGGGTGGCTCGTCGGTTAAGGGTTGCCTTCAGCTGAGGTCATGATCCCAGGGTCCTGGGATTGAGTCCTACATCAGGCTCCCTGCTCAGCGGAGGGCCTACTTCTTCCTCTCGCTCTGCCACTTTCCCTGCTTGTGCCTTCTCTCTTTGACAAATAAATAAATAAAATCTTCTTAAAAAATAAAATAAAAAATGTTTGGGAAAAAAAAAGAGTTGCTATGATTTGGCCCAATAACATGGCCCAGGTATAATGTTTTAGCATTAACTATCTTAAATTTAGAGTAAATACTTCTCTTGCTTATTTACTATTTCTTTGTTTGATATGATTGTCTTCCTATTAGGAGACCCCAAAACAGAACTTGACCATTTTTCCTCATTTCTTCCTTCACTTGACATCTCTTTGAAATGTCAAAATCATTCTCAATTTGTGTATCATGAAATTAAAGGAAGAGATCAGAAGAAAATGGATAGTGACTATTGATCCATAATGCTTTCTTTTAAAACGCCTTTTCTTTAGAAATATTTAAATTAAAAACACTGCCTTATAGATAAGTCATCATCTCTCAAGAAGCAATCAGGTTGGGATGCTTGGGTGGCTCAGTGGGTTAAGCCTCTGCCTTCAGCTCAGGTCATGATCTCAGGGTCCTGGGATCGAGCCCCACATCGGGTTCTCTGCTCAGCAGGGAGCCTGCTTCCCCTGCTCTCTGCCCACCTCTCTGCCTACTTGTGATCTCTCTCTCCGTCAAATAAATAACTAAAATCTTTAAAAAAAAAAAAAAAAGAAGCTATCAGGTTACCCATGTTACCTCTTGTAACTTTGTCGGTAGAATTTTTATTGACAAACTTTTCTCTAAGTGGGCAAATTATGATTATTTTTAATTATTGTCTCCAATTAGCTACTGTCAATTTATCTAGTTACTTCTCTGTTCATTAGCAAATGCTCCAAAATGAAAATATTCTCTATTAATACAAGTAATACATTTTTTTGCACTTATGTTTTGGTTCTAATGTTTGAATGCAGAACTTCGTGATTTGCTAAGGAAAAAATGAGTGATTAAGGAAAGGAACCTGCAGAGAGTGGTCGTATGCAGGACACATGGAAGGGGTCGGGGATTCGCTGCAAAGGGTCACACTGGAATTTGATTTGGGTGATCATTGCATAGGTAATTTGATTTGGGTGATCATTGCATAGGTGTGTGGTTTTGCCAAGACTCAAGGACCTGTGTGCATCTAAAACTTGTGTGTTTTAGTGTATGCAAATTATACTTCCATAAGTTTGATTTGAAAGGAAAAATAAATCAGGGTAGGGAAGAGCAGATTAGAGGAGAATATCAGAGGGGGGAGATTGTAGAGCTCAGAGAGGCTGGAGGGTCTTGCTTTGATGTCTATGGTTTTGTTTCTGAGGTTTGCTTCTTCAGAATCTTATCTATCCTGGGTTCCTCGGTGGCTCAGTCAGTTAAGTGGCTGCCTTCCGGTCAGGTCGTGATCCCAGCCAGGGTGCTGGGATTGAGTCTTGCATCAGGCTCCCTGCCCAGCAGGGAGTCTGCTTCTCCCTCTCCTTCCGCCCCCCTCCCTGCTGCTCATGCTTGCACTCTCTCTCTCTCTCTCTCGATAAAATAAATAAAATCTAAAAAAAAGAAAAAAAAAACAACAAGACAAAATCTTACATATCTTTAAGGCTTAGTTGAAATGCCGCTGCTCCTAGGAAGTTACCCTGGCTTCCCCGGCCCGTGATGATTTATCTTTGACATCAGTGCTGATTCTGCATATTCATATAAAAAAACCCTCCATCAGTGAATGTGGTGCTTTCAGTTTATTAAATGCTTTCAGCCCATTATGTCAGCTGATTCTCACCTCACCACCAATCAGGGCAAGGATTAATTTTTCCATTTAGAGTTAGAGAAACTAAGGCTCAGGAAGGGAAGTAACTTACCTAAATCTTACAACCACAAGTTAAACAGAACCTGAACTAGAACCCAGGCCTTCAGGGCTTCTTCCCCTGGAGTCTAGAACTCCCACTAATTTGCTTGGGAAATTCTTGGGCAATATTAATATTGTTAGATCGCAGCTTCCACAACTGTCAAATGGGTGAAATCCCTGCCCTTCCTATGTCTGAGGCTTGTGGTTAGGATCACCTTGAACGTCCTTGGCTGACAAATAAGTGCCAATAAATATTTAATGCAATTAACCAATATTTACTGAGCACTTCATCAGGCACTATGGTAGACAGTGGGGATAACCGGTGAAGGAGGGGATGGGTGGGAAAAGAGATGGCGGGGTAGAGTCAGGTTGAAGAATGGGAATCAGCTCAGAAGTCCGATGAGGTGATGTTCAAGGTGAAGAGTGAAGATTTAGAAGGAGCTAGGCATACGGTCTGGGAGAAGAGCATTCAGGTCTTTGGAATTCTATATTACCTTGCATTTTGCAACTCCCCTTTCCCAGATGAGCAAACTGAGACTGTTAGTCTAAGCAAATGGCATCGACCCAATCCCTGTCTTCCAATGAAGGGATTAAACAGGAACTCTATCAACATTTTCTCACTTGATCCTAACAACTATGATTTTCGATGGTAACATTCCCATTTTATAGGTGAGGAAATGAAAGAAAATCATCAAATCTAATAGATGTACTCGGCTCTGTTTATTTATATGACTCTGTCTTGTTCCAGATGGACTTGCACTCAGATGGGAGCCTCATCTGTCTGGTTCCAAAGTCCAGGCTCTTTCCCCAACATCAGACTGACGCAGAGTGTCTGAGAACTGGCAGTGTAACAACCAGCCAGGCAGAGACAGCCAGAGTAGAGGCCCAGTCCAAAACATGGGGGAGGCTGTTATTTCTGGACCACCTCCCTTCCCCCTCTGGCCAGATCCAGCACTAGATGGTGGATGGAAATACATACTGCATACTAGATGGTGGATAGAAATACATACTGCACATATTTTATTTATTCAGCCCCCACTACCTGTTAGGTCCCGCTCTCAGCTCTAGCTGCGAACATGCTAGACAGACACCTCTGCCTCCACCTCTGGGCTTGCAGTCAAAGGGGGAGGTGGGTGAACCAACCACACGAATGATTCTCATACTAGACAGAATTTTTTCTGCCTTGGAAAAGCAGAAGGACTTGGTAAGCTTAGGTTAAAGAAGAAAGATGGATACTCAGGGTGGAGACGGGGAGCCAGAGAAACCTTTCTGGATGAGGGGACTTTGGGTCTAGGTTCAATGATGCCCATCCGTCAAATGGAGCTGATAATAGGCTCTATTATGCAGGGTTGTTGTGAGGATCAAGTAAGATCATGGTCATGAAGTACTTAGTGGAGTGCTTGGCACACGGGAAGTCCTAAATAAGTCTCATTACCTTCTCATACCTTCTTCTAATAAATATTATCTATGGCCGTAGTTCAGCCACCATAACAAAAATACCTTAGACTGAGTGGCTTAAACAACAGAAATCTCTTTCTCATGTTTCTGGAATCTGGGAAGTCCAAGATCAAAGTACCAGTCAATTTGGTTCCTGGTGAGACCCTTGTCCAGGTCATATCCTCATAGGCCCTGGTGGGGAGCAAGCTCTCTCCTCTCTTCTTATTAGGGCATTAATCCCATCATGCGGGGGTGGGGGGACTAATGAACTAATTACCTCTCCAAATACCATCTGCTGGAGATTAGGGTTTCAACATATGAATTGGAGGGGGACACGAGAATATTCGGTCCCTGACATCTCTTTTATTTGCACGACAAAATCTCCTCTGAAGACTTCTCATGGCCCCAATTCCAACAAGCCCAGGAAAGCCACACAGATCTGCCCCAGGCTTCCTTCTTAGCCTTGCCCATCCTCATGTCCTCCCTGCTCCCTCTGTCCGGACCAGGCTCTCCTCCAGCTCATCCAGATCTACCCCCAGGCTGCTTCCTCTGCCAGAAACCTTGGCACCACTCTCCTCTCTCGCCTCCCCTCCTTGGCCAGCCCTTCCTTCCCCGCCAAGTCCAGGGTATTTCCCTGGGCACTGCTGCGAGTGTGGGCGTCCCATGGGGTACTCTTTCACACTCTCTGCACTTTCTATTCCCTCCAGACTCATCACAAATGCTTGTGTGATATTTGTCTTTTCCACTGGACTTAAAGGCACCTGAGGGCCAAGACTGCATCTGTCTCGTT
This sequence comes from Taxidea taxus jeffersonii, assembly GCA_003697995.1. NCBI lineage: Eukaryota > Metazoa > Chordata > Mammalia > Carnivora > Mustelidae > Taxidea > Taxidea taxus. The sequence goes on from RCUC01077177.1 coordinate 7,610, forward strand.
CGTGGGCACAGTCAGCATCCGGTAGCGTCTGGAACAAATCAGCCCTTCATAACGTTGGCATGGCTCCTCCTTGAAGTGTGAGCTCAGATGTGCAGAGCTGGGACAGAAGGGCAGGGTCCCCGCCAGTGCATCCCCCCTGCCAACCAGCAGCGGTCAGAGGTGATTCAGATGTGAGGGCTAAGAATCTCGCTATCACCAGCTGAGCCGTGGCTTCTCTCAGGAGCGGGGCAGACATGGAGAAGATGGGGTGCTCAGGCAATGTCCTTAACCTTCTCCCCACAGACAGGAAGTGACTGGCCCAAGGTCTCCAGGTGCGGGAATGGGGATGGGAGTGAACACGTATTCTAGTGAACATGTATTCTGGCCCTTTCACGCTGCTGCTGTTGCCTCCAACCTCAGGAAGAGAAGGTCGAGACAGGAAGTGGTGGGACTGACACAGGGTGGTGACAAACCACCACAAGGATCTGAAGGTTCGGTTGTCTCTCCTCTCTGCTCTGTAGGCAGAGCAGGCAAGGGGACTCGCAGGTGGAAATTTACACGCAGGAGGTTTATCAGGGATCAGAAGCAGGGGGCATGGGTCGGGCTGGGGCACAGCGTCAGCGTTGGCCTCCTAAAGGGAGCCCCAGAGCTGGGACAGTCGTTCAGAGTGGTTTCAAATGGAGGCATGTTGGTTTCAAATGGAGGCATGTGGCCAGGCCTTTGTACACTCCTCTCCCGTCCACTGGTCATGGAAGGCTGACCAGAATGCCTGGCAGGGCTAGAACTGTCAGCGAGGTCGCTCCCTTCAGTCCAGGGCGGTTCCCAGAGAGGGACCCCACAGAGATCCTGCAGCAATGGGGTGGGGGTGCGGGATGAAACGAGGGCCACCGTCTGGGCCACACACAGCAGCAACCATTAACAAGAGTGTCCCTTAGCAGTTTTTTAACTGCTCCACGCAGCCCTCGGGTTCCGAGAAGGTGCAGTGGGTGAGAAACGGCTCTTCTTGGCTGTGTTTTGTTTTCTGCGAAGGTCCAGCATATTTCCTTGGAAGGGAAAGTTCTGCTGCTGGTTTATAGAGGCTCCTATAACACCTCCCATTTCTCCTTTTGAGGTGCTGATCACAATTAGAATTTCTCAATAATTAGTTGTGTACTATTCCAATCTGTCTCTTCCTCGGGATAATAAATTCCCAAAGGGCAGGAACCATGCCTGTCTTGTTCGCTGCTTTATGTCCAGCACGTTTATGTAATAGGGCACAAGATCTGTTGGATGAATGAAAGGATGCTCCTGGCATCGGAATAACGGGAAAGTTGCTCAAGCTGCAAATGTCTCAGCTCTGCCTCCAAACACTGGTCCTCTAGGAGGTTCCAAGGTGCAAAAAGTTGGAGAACCACTTCATGCCATCTGTCCCAGGGCTCTGGTGAATGTTGAGAACTGCTGGAGTGCACTCATCCAGCTCCTGCCTCTACCCATTATCAGCAGTCCTCAATCCCAGCAGGGCTTCAAAAGCCAAACATAGACTCAAGCCCCAAGCAACCTTGAACATACTCCATCCTGGACAGGTGTGTCCGGGTCTTGGATCACAAGATGCAGAAGCCTAAAACAGATTCATTTGATTCAACCTGGAGCCCAGAGTTTTCAATCCCACATGCAAATTAATTTGAACATACTTTTTAAAAATGCAGATTGAGGGTCTAGGTAGTTGGAGGGGAAAAAATGAGGATCTGGAATCAGACTGACAAGGGTTCAAATCCTAGGTTGGGTTATGTTTGCAGATATCTAAATATTGAATGGCCCCCCGGTGCTAAGTGCCAGGCACCTGCACTGTGCTGGGTGTTTTTCATTATTTAATCCACACAACCCTCCTGTGCCCATAGGTATTGAGAACTGAACTAATTTGCTTATGGTTGAGACAGATATTAAAAAATCAAAGCCGGAATTCGAACCTGGGCGTAACTGTCAAGTTGGTGTTCCGTAGACTTTCATTTGGCGTTCCTTTTTCACATCTGTTCCCACAATGGGAACACCACTCCTTTCTCACAGGGTTGTGAAGATTGAGGTATTAAATTTGAAAACATTTGGCAAGGGTGCCTGGGTGGCTCAGTCAGTTAAGGGTCTGCCATTGGTTCAGGTCATGATCCCTGGGTGCTGGGATCAAGTCCTGCACTGGGCTCCCTGCTCAGTAGGGAGTCTGCTTCTCTCTGCCTCTGCCTCTCCCCCTCCCCTCTGCTCGTGCGCATGCTCTCTCTCTCAAATAAATAAAATCTTTTAAAAAATTTTTTAAAAATGAAAACATTTCGCAAAAGTCATTCAGTAATGCAACCTGGAGAAGAATCGAAGACGTATTGCCTCTATTTTTATGGCAGAGGAAATTTGAGGCCCAGTGAAGCTAATCAACCCTGTCCCCTAATCCAGTGGTAGTAAGTGGCTAAGTCAGGACCAGAATCCAAGTTTTCTATTCCAGTCTGGTTTGTTCTCTCACATCCTCTCAAAAGACTTTAGAAGAAAGAACAAGCAGATAGAACACCACAAAAAATGAAGAGGGTAAAGGGGAAGGGAACATGGAGTTAATCAAGGGAGGCTTCCTGGAGGAGACCAAGTTTTCATTTTATGACAGCAGTGTTTAGAGGAAGTGGGTGGCCAACAGAAGAGGTCTTGGTTCTTAGTCATAATGTGGTTTCCCTGATATGTTTACTAGAGTTCCCAGTGCCCAGAGAAGCTAAAAAGCTTGACCAAGATCACACAGCTGCTAAATGGTGCTGGTACAATGAGGAGATCCCATCTAACCCTTTTCAGCTGGTTCTGTCTCCTTGGCACTGGAGAAGTGATGAGAAGTAGGGAAGCATACTGTGGTTGGGCAAGAGACACACGGGGTTCCTAGAGATTCTCAAAAGCCTCCCTCTGCAACAAGGGGAGCCCCATAGCGGGAAAAGCAGCGAGGTGAAATGCTGAGGCCTCAGGGTCAGGCAGACCCTGGTTGGAAACCTGTCTCCACCAATGAAGACCTATGTGGCCTCAGCAACTTCACTTTATACCCCTGGGTCTAAAGTCTCTTGCACATTCAGAAAAATGGCCTCCAAATATCCAGTCCAAGGTCAGGCTTAGTGAGAAAAGTAACATGTCCATTATTCTTCTGCAATGCTGGACCAGCCACAGATGAGTGGTAGGCTGGGCACGCGTGGGTCAGAATAGACTTCTAATGCCAACCACTCCCAGAGCTGCAGTCACTGGGCACCAGTGCCCAGCAGGGTAGGGTAGCTGAGGTCAGGTCCATGATGCAACCCCAGCTCCCTGCTGATGCTAAGAGATGAACCATGACCCTTGCAAATTGAAAAACAGCCCGTTGACAAGAAGTACAAAACAAAACCTCAGTGAACTTTTATTTTTCATCATATAGAACTGGTAGCAAAGCCAAAGATTTCTGCACTTGAACACTAGATCCCCCTCCCGACCCACCCCGGGGGACATTTACAGAGTCATCATGTCCCTTCTAGACTCCAAACCCCAATGCTGGGGCCTCTTCCCTCCTGCCCAGGTTTACTGCAGGGAGGGCTCTGAGGCCCACAGGGGGTGCCAGTTGCTTCCCCATGCCTGCATGGGTGTGAAATGTGGCATGCTGACCAGGCTCCTCTCCTGCCCCTCTCCAGAGAGGAGGGTCAGAAGTAGCAGCAGCATGTCCCCTGCCTTTCTTCAGTCACCTCCCCACTGGGCAGAGAGGAGGCACATACTGTCAGAAGAGGGGCAAGGGACGTCATCATTCACAGCTTATTTGCTACAGAAAAGTGCCTGGGATGGGTCCTTGGCTGCTTCTGCCTCCAAGCAATCCACCTAAAATCAAGGCGGGGATGGAAGATGGGGTGGGGCGTTGTCCTAGGAAGGCGGCTGGGAGAGACTGCCTGCAAGGCTGGGCTAGCCCCAGAGGCCTCTGAGATTCTGCAAGATTTACAGTTTGCTGCGGGCAGGTTGGCCTGAGGAGCCCAGAGTAGACTCAGACATCACAGAGAGTCTCGGTCCCCCGTTTGCAACTATCTACGTGGAGGTTGAAGAGGTCAGCTGGCCAGTTTGGGCAGGACCCAGACATGAACCTTGGGGTCTCCTGACTCTGCCCCGGAAGCCACCCAGAAAGACTCACTTGGTGGGCAAGGTCTGTGGCAGCGCCGTGGGAGACAGGAGAGTGGGGTGCCGGCCTCTGCAGGGCTGGTGCAGTTCTGGGGAGAACAGGTTTCTCCCTGTCCTCCTCTCAGGCATTGACTGTGGCTATCGAGGGGAGGCCCTGAAGAACCTCCCCCAGAAAGAACCATAAATACAGAGCACTGGTAATACTCCCTTCTATTCAGAAGGCAAAGGGTCACACAGACATTCCAAACTCTCTAGAGATAATCTACTTTTTTGAGGGGCTTGGTCTCTCTTCTGGGGCCTCCCACCAGCAGGCAGGGGGGAAACGGGTAAGAGGGTGAAGGTGAGGTCAGAGGTCAAAGGTACTAAACCAGGGTTAGGGCCACCCGGGAAAAGGGGTGTTCAGACTGCCCATCCGAACAGGCTTTTGGGGAGCGGAACACACAGTCCCGCTGTGACACTGACTTTCACATTGACGGGTGAATGGCAAGGGGGAGGTAACTGAGATCTGGGAATGAGGGAGGAGGAGAAAAGGCAAAACTGCTTGGAGTGTCAGTCCCTGGAGTGACACTTGTCCCTCTCCTCTGCAGCCCAGCCAGGGACTTCCCAGGCCAGGAAGGCCACAGGACTGGTGATGCCTGCGGCCCAGCCTGCTGGGTACATGCATCTGAGCTCAGCTCATTTCCCTTCCTGTACCCTCTGCCTCTGGGGTCAGGGGCAGGTAGGAAGGCATGGTCCCTGGGGATCTAGTCCCCTTCCACCTCCCAGGGGTAGAACTGTGATCCCAGAGTCAGTGCAACGATCCTGTCCATTCCAGTGAGAGAAAGGGAAGGTACGGCTCAGGGGCTGCACATCACACACAGGCCCACCTCCAGAGTGGGGTGGGAGGGCCTTGGACAGAGAGGGATCGGGTCCGTCTCCTAGAGAAGTCCTTGCAGGGAGGAGGATGCCCCCAGGGGCAGTTGCTCCGGGCCCAGATCCTGCTCGAAGTCAGGTCATGTAGCGGGTGATGGCGCGGAGGGCGTAGAGCAGGGCGGCCTGCATGCGGGCCTCCAGGAGCAGCAAGTTCACGTGGACCTGGGGCACAGACAAGGACATGTGAGCAACTGATGTCACTCCTGGCCATCCCCAACCTTCC